>BLKM01012228.1:1420292-1441982 GCA_013340265.1 Coptotermes formosanus | reverse complement strand
TGGTGGTGGTGGTGGTGGTGGTAGCAACAGCAGCAGCAATAAAAATAATAAAAATGCTACCAATTAACTATTTTTATTGCAACGTGTCTTGCTATAAATTTTCTTGCTTTTCTCTCGCATCAGCCTTGAGTTACGTTTGTTTTAACATCAGTACATGTATTTATATGCTGTTGTCCTTATTGGCCACTTGGCTTTTGAAAGAGCACCTTAACAACAAGAACTGAATTTAGTTGGATTGAACTGAATTGAATTGAACTGTTAATTTATCTAATTTAAACGTTTCACGGCGACTGAATTCAGTAAAACATTCTCGGGTTAGAAACCACCTGACGCTGCTGCTAGCCCGAGAATAAAGGTGAAGTATTTTCTAATTTTGATTTCAGGCACAAGAAAGACTACAATATTCTGCACACAACGGAAGTCACTTCCTGAAAAAAATGAACGAAAAGCAAAACCCTTAATATGAATATTCACATTGATACTTGTGATGCATAAGGTCTGGGGCCAGCTCTGTCCTGAAGATGGTCTGAGCAAATCCACCCAACCCTTGATAACAAATTACGAATTAAAGAGACGCAAGGCATTCAGATATCGCGATAAATAAACATAAAACGAATGACAACGGTAACGGTCGATCCCAGTGGCCGCGCAGTCTAAGGCCTGGGCCTTCGGCCGAGCGCTTGCTGGGATCGTGGGTTCGAATCCCACCGGAGGCATGGATGTTTGTCTTGCATAGTGTTTGTGTTGTCAGGTAGAGGTCTCTGCGACGGGCCGATCCCTCGTCCAGAGGAGTCCTACGGACTGTGGTGTGTGTCTGAGTGTGATCAAGTAAAAATTAAAACAACCTCGACACCTGCTGTGAGTAAATAGAAGAGGTAAGGACTACAAAACGAAACGATAATATTAATGAAAAGTAACACGTCTGTTAATAAATATTACAGTTTCAGAGACACAGAAGTGATCAAGAAAGAAGCCGAAAAATTTTAAAACAGGAATATCTTGCAATATAAAAACAGCATACGCGGAACGTAAAAACCACGTGATAACGGCAGTAACAGGGGCACACTGGAGTCAACTCAATCACTTAGAAAAATCTCAGCACACATCTGGAAAGCACGGCACGAAGGAAATAAAGAAAACAGTCAAACTGGGCACTGCACACGCACTTCGGAAAGCGCTAATGTACAAATTACAAAACGTGTATCATGGGACAGAATAATGCAGACGCCATATACTGTAACAACAGTATAGCTGCAACACTGTACGCCCTAGATAAGCAGTTTGTTGCAAGTATGCAATTGTAAATGTCCTTGATGAAGCAGTAACGATAATAATGACAACAAAATCAACCCGTGCACTATGGGTAGCGCGTTGTGTTGCGGACACTCGCAAACAAATGTTGCAGTCAACACAAAGTGACTGATGGAGTTTCTTTGCGTTAGTCTCACGTTTTCAACCCCCTACAGGGCCCAAGAACAGGTTTCTATAGCAAGTAGCCTATCATTTGAAGCTACATGCTCGGTTCGTTTGTTGTGAACTGACTGTAGGTAAAGGTAAAGGTAAAGCAGTCCCATTACAGATTTCTAGACAATCGGCACATGAAGGTGGTAAGGTTGTCAGCCCTACGCACCGGCCGCGTTTACCCCCCAGGAAATATTCCTGGTACTCATTTCTGTTAGAGGCTGAGTCGACCCCAGGGCCATAGTGCGACCGACAGGATTATGTCAATGAAAAATCGACTGACACCATCGGGAATCGAACCCGCGACCTGCCGGTTTGTAGCGCAGTGCCTCAACCAACTGCGCCACCGCGGCCCCAAACTGACTGTAGAGTGTAGGAAACTGAAATAGGAGGATTCTGCCCTAACCGGAGCTGCTACTGGCGTCGTTTCCCGTACTGTTTTGTACACTGTAAATGTAACATTGTACAAACTAACTCATATGACGTACCTTCTTACTTATTGACAGACGTTTCTATAGCAGCCTCCTTCCTGCTAAATGTCTACTATCGAAATTTGTTGATCAAATTTAGAATTACAACTGTTATTTCGAAAACGTAGGGAGATTGTCCATTACAAGAAATTCACACACTGCGTTACACTTCTGTTCCCATGAGTATCTGGTGTCTGCGACGAATGACAGGGTCTTTGGTGTTGGTCCGTGTACCTCGTTACGAAAGTAAAGGGAATAAAAGTGATGGAGCTTCAAACATGTTTTCAGGACTAATGTAATATTCGCTGTGTAGAAAGACATAAAGAAGGCCCCATCATGTAACGAGTGACAAGATACTGTTGACAAGAGTTCTGAAAAAGACTTTCCTTGAATGGGATGAAGTATCGACGTGTGTTGAAACGAGGAATGTAATCATAGTAAAGTAAGCACGGGGTGAAGAATGGATACGGCAGCCGAGCTTACATACAAAGGAACCTTCAGTAGCCCAAATAAATTACTGAATAACTGAATGATTCATATATTTACTGAAGGAGGATACAGAGACATAATATTATCAGTAACTCTGTAAGGTTACGAAAATGGGTTTCTTCTTCCGAGAAGCACAGCGAACACGTCTTTGTGGAAAATATTGAGAAGAGCGGGGAGCGGGGGGGGGGGGGGGGGGGCAAGAAAGGTGGAGCAACCTGGATAATGAGAAGCCCTCAGTGGAAAGGGAGAGAAAATGTTGCACGTGCTCATGTAAATATGTGTTTGGAAACGTGAAAGGGCAATTAGGTTGTCAATATAACGACTTTATTGCATGAAACTAAATATTTACAGCCATAAGCTCCGGTTAATCAGTTCCATCGATTCAGGAACAGAAGCAAAGTAACTAACAGCATTAAACATAAAACACTTCAGGAGTTTAAATGAAATCATAAAATAAAAGAACGCTTTGTTTTTCTTATTTCGTTATGTATTTAACTTGATTATTATTGCTTATTAGCCCATTAAATAAAGTCACGCACCAACATAGAGTCACTGTGCACTGCAGATTATGGCGGTGTGTCAAGTTTGGCGGCAAATCGAAACGAAGCATAAGAGGGTATATATGTTCTCAGACTTTCACAGGCGCTGAGTGAGGGCGGAGCTCCATCCAGTTTTGGCTGCGTCGCACTTTGAAAACGTTCTTATGTTAGGTCGAATTAATGAAAACAAAAACAGTGTGATACAGTCACAATTGAAATGTGTTAGTAAGTCACGTGCGCCTTCTGTTCACTTTGTACAGTCTGAAGAGGAAGTTTCTTCCCAGTCCTTACCGTGTCCTGCCAGTGTGAGGCGGTCCTGAATAAGAAAGGCTACGAATATGAAATGAGTTGTGACGGACAAGCGACAGACATTGTCTCCAGTGTGAATGGCAGTGAACTCATTTCGATGGCGACCACACCTTACAAAATTCTGTAAATCTCTAGACAGTTTGTAATAGGCCTACAAGTGAAGAGAATGATGGCAAATGACTTGGCTTTTTGTCAATTCGAAAGGAAGCAAAGGAAAGTAATTGTCAGCACGCTTCATTATAAATTCTAAAAGGTTTTGACGATGGTGTATAATATTGTGTGGTGATGGGTTTATGAACTTTATCCATCGTCCGAAGACTGAAATATTAAAAACATTAAAAATTAAAGTCACAACATTTCGGAAGCTGACTCTGCTTCCGTCCTCAGGTGAATGGAGGGGGAGAAGAGAAGAACACATGCTCTGTCTAAGGGGCCCAACAGAGTAGGTGTTCTTCTCTTCTCCCCCTCCATTCACCTGAGGACGGAAGCAGAGCCAGCTTCCGAAACGTTGTGATTTTGATTTTTAATATTTTTAATATTTTATTCTTCGGACGATGGATAAAGTCCATAAACCCATCCCCACACAAGTGTTCTCTTAGTCATTTACAATTCACATATGTGTTGAAAACTTGTTTTTATTTACTCTAATTTTTGAAATACAAGTATAATATAGCATTAAATGTTTACGTAAGAAAGTGTTACTGAAATTACATGTTTACATGAGTGGCGCAGGCAAGAAACAAACCTCTGTTCGAATCCCGGCAGGGTTTAATTTTCTCTTATCCAAAGACTCCAGGCCGGCTCTGGTACCCCAGCGGATTCCTATTCAGTTCACACAGCGACTAGTTCCCGCGGGTAAATCTGCCAGCACGTGAAGCTGAACATTCATCTCCACCTTAGTGCCGAGATTAAGAATGGATGGAGTTACACAGCCATTCCTCTGTATGTTTTCACGACGTGGGTACGCAAAACTTTGCCTGGACCCTCATGCAAGTGCATTTTTTCATTTCGTTTTTCTTTCGAAACGTCTGCTAATATTATCACAACCTAATCAATAAGGAAGTAAGATTTAGATTTTCACCAGTACGGTCTTTTTCGTCCTTTCAGCGTGTAATCATGTGCGTAGCTCTCAACATATTAATTTGTATTGTCCCGCTATGAGTAACCAGCAGTCACCTATATATATAGTTAAGAGACATATGGAATTCATTTCACTTTGTGTACTCACGAGCTATGTTACTATAATATTTTCGAACGAATCCTCTGAATTCAGTTACCCTGAAGATGTGGGCAACCTATTTCTCCAAAACTTCCTACCTATATTAATATACATGGCATTTTCAGCAAGCAGCTGGCTGGCTCCTTTGGAAAGTTGGTAACTAGTTTTTGCCTATAACAGCCTTCAGTCTTGATTAACAATTTATGAGTTTTCTCCGAAACATTGGCGATTATTTCACTAGACTTTTATTCTGCAGATGGAAGCAACGGTTTTATACAAGCATCTAAAGCTACCTGCGTGAAGACACAAACATCATATTCGGAAGTTGGGTGCAGAAGTTTTCTCGAAATCTTTGGTAACTTTCATTTGGTAACATGAAAGTTTTTACCGTGAAGACAGAGACGGTAACTAGATATATATGCCTAAACAACAGAACCACCCTGAAGATAGAAGAAGCAAGTGTCTGTAAAGTGTTGGTAACTACGTGCACAACAGCACGGTGTAAAACCCAGAAGGTCAGCCTTTAGATTAATGATATTTCTTTATTGGCAGCTGTCTCAAAAGCAAACTCACTTCAAAAGAAGTTTGCCGAATACCGTGTCTTTTATGAATGTCAATAGAAGTTCAGAAGGTGTTTTTGAAGGACAGGATATAAATAACGCAGGTGAAATTAACCCACATTTCAGCAGTTTCTGCAGATCACATGACGAAAGGTCACATTTGCGAGAAGCTTCCAAATACAAAAATGTAAACTTAATATATAAAGAAATGTTTAAACAAAATTGAAGGTAAAAATTCTTCGAGTAAGGAACGAGTTGCGTACCAAAGGTCGGTTCTTAAGTGGAAACTTTCTGTATTGAATTTTCTTTTCTTTTTATTAAATCTACGTGTATTTTAATTTGCAAAGTCACTTAGTTACTTTTTCCAGAATTTGATATGCCCTTGTCACTCTTATTTTTCTCTGATATTTTGAAGGCTCTTAAGACGTTAAATATAATAAGACACAGCAACAGTTGGACAATGTAAACACAAACAACACCACGAAGAAAATGAGATAGACTCGCTGTAAGCACTTGTTCTGTGTCACTTCCCCAGTACCCTTAGTAAGCGGGCGCTTTCCCTACTTCATGCACATCGTTTTACTTCATACGCGCCGATGTTCGTAAATCTAACGTTCTTACGTACAGCACCTACTGTATAAAAGAAAACGAAAGAGAGGTGGAACACTGGACTCATTCATTCCACTGAATTTTTTTATCTGCTGTAGTTATAAGTTCCACAAATTAGTATGAACTCAATTTCTTTAACGCGCGGCCGTGGGCGTTGTGTAGGAGGTGAAGGCCCGAGTAACGGCTGGGGTAGGGAGGTGGACCGCTGTTGTAGATAAATACGGGGTTTTACGCAGTAGTGGAAAGGGCCACAGTAATGACGCAGGTACATAAAACCTAAATATGGCAACAGTAATTTCTTGCTGAAATATCGGAAAATCATCCTTCCTGTACACGATATAATCCCGAAATGCAATCCAAAGCATCGGACGCCAGCCGCAAAAGCCTAAGAAGTAGAAGTTGAAACCATGGTTTTTATTACAAGCTTTAAAATTCATGTAATATGGATTATTTTCTTTCTATCACAAGAACTCGAATTTGTGTAGGTTTTTCAGACGATAATTCACACAATGAAAGTCCAAACTGCGTGGAATCCCAAATTTCACTGCCGTCTCTACAACAGCAAGTCACAGGTGCTTACTCTAAGCCAGGTCACTGGGGTTCACACCCTCATGTCCTACGTCTTTAAGATCCTTTTAAATAGTATCCTTCTGTCTTTTGTTACGTGTTCCAACTTGTCTCGTTCTTTAACTTTAAGACCAAAAGTTTACAAACATATTTCAGATAACATGTGTCTGTTACATACCCGCTAATTTTAGGTTCAGTTTTATTACCCTAATAATGTCTCGTAAAAGTACACATGAAGCTGCCCTTGGGAACGCCATGCAGACATAGAGGGGGATTAAATATACAGCTCCGCTGGTTCTTAACGTCGACGCTGGATCGATGCGAGTTGTTACTCCCGGCCACTTTACCCCCAAGAAAGAAGCGATACCCATTTACTAGGAGACTGGGTGGGCCCCAGAGACGGTATTGGCCCCAGAGGCGGTATGGAAAAAAGTCATTTGACCTTCCTGGGAGTGGAGTACAAGTTCCGTAGCTGCTGATTACGCAGTTTCATACAGCAGTCTCTGACGTTCTCTTGCTCAGATCCTAATTCTGACATACGTGATTGCATATATAGTCTGATGGCCTTAGAAAGAAACATGTCTGTGCCAAGACAACGCAACACCATTGCTTTAGGGCCGTGTCATGGCTCCGGCAGTTATTCGCCGGCCTCAAAATGCGGAGACTCGAGCTCAATTCCAGGCCGGTCTACGTGGAATTTGTGGTGGACAAGGTGGCAATGGGAATGATTTTTCTTTCCCCTGTCATTATCATTCAAAAAATGCTGCATTATCGACGACGCTATATAATGTTAGCAAAAGAAAGAGTCGTTAAATAAATATTAATAAAGCTTTACTTTTCTAAATTAAAACCAACCAAATGCACAATTTTTGTAATATAAAATCTATATCAATTTTTTCCACTCCTCTGACATGTTTCGGTGTAATCACCATCATCACACATCATATCGTTATATACAGCATTAAAAACATCAAAATATGTTGACAGTATTGGTCTTAAAATCGTGTGTTACATCTTGTAGTCTTGAATCAACATCGACTTTTAAGACCAAAGAATCGTGTGTCACATCTTGTAGTCTTGAATCAACATCGATTTTTAAGGCCAATACTCTCAACATATTTCAATGTTTTTAATGTTTTATATAACGATATGTTGTGTACCTCGCTGATGATGGTGATTACACCAAAACGTGTTAGAGGACTGGGAAAATTGATATAGATTGTGTANNNNTAGCTGCCCGCGCTGCAAGGAATGCCAGAAGTGACAATTCCACAAATAACTGTATTTTCCATTTAAGAGAGTGCCGCGAGGGAAACGTCCTCACTTGCGTTTCAGTCATTTAGTTGTGATAACTCGAAGACCCTGCTGAAAGATATTTTGATATTTTTGAGATAAGAAAAACTGTGGTTTATGGCTGCGTTTTCAAGGTAAGTGAGCTGTGTTGAATTTATATGTAATTTTTTTGATTACAACTACTGAAACGGAGAAACATTGGATACTAAACTTTCGGCGACTTTATTTGAAATTCTAAATTTAATTAGTAGCGCGGCAGAATTAGTTTAACCAGGGAAAGAGGGCCAGCAGTTAATTTAACTTCAATGTGGCAATTTAAATTTGTAAATTTTGTAAATTAATATTCGTAAGTTCCTTTTGTAAATATCACAGACTAGTTTTACTCCAAACTTTTATGTTACTGTACCATACCCATCACATTTATAAGTCCCTTACAGCAGCATACTGGAGTCGGGCTACTAGCGCAAAGTGCAGGTTGACTCTCGCCTTAACAGTGTAACACGCAGAATAAACGAAGTGCCTTTAAAAGAAGCAGTTGCCGATTTCTGATCGAGTAACACAAAGCGGTTGGTGGCAGCTATTGTAAAAGAGTGGATCCAGTGAGTGCCTTCTCGGTTACTGTAGGCAATACCTCCTTCAAGAAAGTTGGGCCAAATAGATAGCCCACCCTAGGGAGGCACTAAAGAAGACTAATAAAAGTAGACAATAACGGTAAAGCAGAACCAGCTGTAGGCAAATAGTAAGTTACGAAGGTTAATACAGACAATAACTGGAAGGACTCAGGTACCCTGAAAAAGTAAACAACTAGTTTATAACAGCAGACTATAAATGAAAGGATAAATGTATCTAGAAGGCAGTACAAACAATCAATGCAAGCAGACAATAACCGGAAGAAATAGTGCGCTCTGTACCATTAAGGTACAACTTCTCAATAAAACCAATCATCGGAAAGACAACTGTATCATAAACAATTAACTTGCATCGTATAACCAATAAACACAAGCAGACAAGCATCGGAATGGCAAAAGTTCCGTAAAACTTTAACTTATAGACTCAACACGCAAGTAAACAATAATCGGAATGGCAAATGTGCCGTGAACAATTAACATATAACAATCAACATAAGCATAAAATAAACAGAGCTACGGTAGTTCCTTGAACCAGTAACTCATGAAAAATCAGTTTGCTAGAAAATAGACGGAATGAAGTTTTATCCTGAACAACTAACGTAGGAAGATCATTACAAGCATGCAGTAACAGACAAACCGATTGCAGTGTGAAGCAACAACTTATAGCTAACCAGAATGGTGGATTTCGCACAAGAATAAGATACGTTTCTTTCAGAGTTGCGATACTGTAGTTCCGTGGAGGCAAAGGGAAAGCAGCACTGTATGTTTGAGATCACATTCATCAACTGCAGTGGGTGTGTGCAGGACGTCTACTTGACACTCTCCTATAAAATATAATTACTTGTTTTGTGGATTACTTTCAAAACCCTAATGTTGCAGTTATTCTTATAGGCTCACAACTTCTCAAATAAAAAAGGAATTCGCTGCCCTTCACAGAACCCAGTTTTCGTTATTGTATTTCTAACAGCCGAAAAATGATGAACATTGCAAGTCCGATCAATAACTCTCACATAATTAAGCATATTAATTTGGGATCCATTTTATATTACCATCTTATCTAGACACATCTCTTTTCAAGTCTTCCAATCTAAGTTTTGCATTCCATTTTAACTTGTCCATGAATGCAACACGCGCTGCCACGCTAATTCTCGATATGCTCTACTTAGTTTAACTTTTTGTAAAGAATGCCTGTCATGAAGCTGCACTTCACGAGTTTTCCCCAGCTTCCTCTCACTATCTTGCACTTAAGTCCAAACACTCTCCAGCGTACCCTTCTCTCCAGCATTCTCTGTCTCTCTTCTTACGTTAAACTGAGAGATAACGTTTCCAACCCACACACAAAAACAGTTAAATTTTAAGTGTTTTATATTCCAGTCTCTAATATTTCAGGTACTACACGCGAATAAATATACTCTAAATGCACGTATTGTAAATATTTACTACCTATCCTATAAGAGTGACGTTTACAAATACTGATGAAAACATTGAAATTGTTGTTAACGTGTTTGTCCCTTCTATATTTCTTTCGATGGTACAGTAGCCCTACTCGGGTCTAGGCCGTCTCTTTTGTGAGGTTTCTAGATCACACGCAATCAGAGATACACGTACATTCGGTAGGACTCATTTCAACTAGCGATCAGCTTGTCACAGAAGCCGCTACGTACACAACACTGGATTGTTTTTTGTTTACAACAGTCCAAAGTCCCTTGTGTGCATTTTAATCATACAAATAACGAAGTTACATAGACGCTCGCTTTTGGAAAGCAGATGTCAACTTGTATTTTGGTAACAGCTGAGCGTCGTTGTTACGTGGGTGAAACGTATTCAAACTTGCTTTACTGGGCTGCGGAGAGTATACTAGCCGCGGGAGACTGTGCTTTGCCTTTTTACATTTTCTGCGCGCTCTGCTATAATTTTAGAGGCCTGCCAGATCGATCATCACAACGAACGCAGTCACGCGCTTCTTCTAAAAACTAAATAATTTTGCTCACGTCAGGCAGGTACCCTGTGCGTCACTAATTTAAAGGGCGACAGAATATCCGCCTTCAGTTACTACACGCGTTTTTATTATTAAATTTACTATCCGCCTATAGAAAGCAGTGCGTGATGTACATACGCTTTGTACAAAGAAAGCATAAAAAATTCTCTGTAATGTGAACGTGTAACGTTTGCACAAAAATAATTGTGTTCAGAAAACTTATTATTGAGACTGCTGCAATTCACCTGTATCTGCGCTTTATAACAATATGAAGAAACACAACCAAAATAAATATGACACATTTTTCGAACACGTATTTCTTCTGAATCTGAGTAGCTTATTCAAAAGACTGACTACGCTATTGGCTAGGTAAGTGTGAAGGCAGTTTTACATGACAGGCGGGAGTAAATATCATTTCTTTCTTGAACCAGTCCAGATTAGTTCTTTGGTCCTCCCAGCCTCCTAGTCAATGCAGAGGGAAGCAAAGGGGTCGCGAGGAGTGGTTGAACACTCAACTCTGCCTTCTTCAGAAGTTATGAGTGTGTGGAGCTATATGTCTTATCCCTATAAGATTAATTGAGTTTTACTCAATTAAGAATAGGAATTAATTTACCTTTTTACAATATGAGGGACCATCTTTTTCCAGACATATTAAATTCATTGGATAAATCCTCGCACCAGCTTTTGAAAAACAGCCACGAGAAGAAGGACTGTGTGTTCTTGCAGCAAGACGGTGTAACCACACAGACAGCCAAGTAGTCGCGGGCCGCTTTGCGTAAAATTTTGCGGGACTGAGTAATTACCTGCATTCTTCCTTTCACAAGATATGACCCCAATAGACTCTTAAATGTTGAAAATCTTGAGGGACAACTCATCTGAATCCATTCCACACACAGAGGAGGAACTTAAAGAAATCCTTGTACGTGCAGTAAAGGAAATTTGTAGGCAAAAATTGCAAACATCTTTAATAATTCTTTCAACAGTTATGCTTCTTTTCCAAGAGATGATTTTAGCAGCGCTGCTGAACAACGGGTTCCACGAGCGGCGTTGCCGTTCGCTGATACACGCCCCCCCCCCCCCAACATCAACATATCGCTAAACGCAACAAGTGATATGGCCGCTCGTGTAAACGTCACGATTTTTCGCAATACCGCTCAACTAGCAGCGCGGCAAAATCATTCGCTACCAGCCGCGAGGACAAGGTTGTTTCCCGCTGCTAGCAGCGTTAGCAGCGCTGTGACCTTGACAGCAGCACTGCTTTTTCGGCAGCGATGCTGTCGTGGACAATGTTCATTTAAAACTGCGGAATCACCAGACAGCACGGCTCACGGCAGCGCTGCTAAAGCCGCTTGTGGAAAAGCAGCCTTATGCGCCATGTCTCTTTCAGCACCTGCTTAATATGCGGTAAGTATATTATAGGAATATAACGCAGATTTTTGTTTTACACTATACGTGCGCTTTTGCAAACCACGTGAGCGGTTTCTGCTTTGAGCTGGACCCACTTCATTTTATCTGTTGCAGTCCTACACACAAACACATTCATGCGGTATGGATAAAATTACACTGCTGCATTTAGCTGGCCCAGCAGGTTTACCATGCTACAGGGTGTGAGAAAAGCAATGACCGATAATTAGTAGTGTTTGTAAAGCCGGAAGCAAAAACACAATATCTGATCAGGTACCCGGCTGACGAGATACAAAAAATTAACAGCCTGTCGATATTACAGCTGCGCCTTTGCTGTACTCCCATATGATATCCGTCTGCACGTTTCAGCACCCTTCTGAAATTCTGTCAAGGATGGAATTGGAAATGTCCGGGCTTCTCCTCTGAAATTTATAACTTTTGTGTTGCCGTTCAAATTTATCTGCAGTCCCTGACCAGTACACGATACAAACACACCGACAAGCCCCGGCACACAAACTTCATAATGGTCTGGAACAGCAGGTGCGCATTGGGACTGGCTTCCTCTCTGCTAACGGTCAACCTTTGAATTGTCGGTGTGTTACGTTATAATTTTGTTTGAACTGCTGACGTGATGTCACAGTCGATGTCGTGTCTAGTTTACACGCTATACGAAGAAGGAATCGTGGTTTGATTCTCGACAGGGGCGGTATATTTTCTGTTATATCAAGCGTCTAGGCTGGCTCTGAGGCCCAACAAATCTCCTATCCAGTGGGTAACGGTCTCTATTTCCAGGGAGACTAAAAGGTCATGGTGTGAAACTGACCACTCAAGTACACTTAATGCCAAGGTTAAGAATGTTTCTAGCTATAACTTCACTCTCGCTTCATACTTCACTGCTTGGTTAAGCATATGGTAAATTCCTCCTTAAAACGTGACATGAAGGCGCGGAGACAGAGAGAATGTATAGTTCTACTCAGTCTTATTTTCACTGCCAGATGAGGGGGGGGGTGGTCAACGCCACGCTCCGGCCAATTTACCCCATGGAAGCAACTTCGGGACACATTTTACAGGAAGTTGGGTGTGCTCCAGGAAAGGTGTGGATATGAGAAAATCTCCCCTTACCCACTCACGGCGATCAAACCCGGAACCTTCCAGCTCTTAGCCAGTCACTCTACTGACTACTCTGTCTGGGCCTCAGCTTAATTAAGTACAGGGATAAATGTAACCGCTGATGGTGTATTTGTTCTGTACTTTAAGCACGTTCTCAATTACAGTGTACGGCACCCAGTAAGCGAGCGATAGAAAATAACGGTTTAGAAAACGTTAAACAAAGCACCAGTAGTCTGCATTAAAACAATACCAGTGTGTATGAATGGAAGGACAAAGGAAAACCATGTAAATATCAAACACATTTCGAACCATTTCCTCTCACATGTGAGACTGACCCGTTACCGGTGTGCAGGTCTATAAATACAAAACGATACCAACAAATAATACGTAGTGTTGACGGATTATCTGTAGGTTTTTTTAATGTAAACACAAGGGATATGATTGGTTTTAAGATAAAACAATTATGATTTGCAACCGCAGAAATAAATTTTTTTGGTTTCTGCATGCTCCTGAATGCCACGCTAATGAGAGTATAAGCGGCATCGTAAAAATTACTCGTTATGCGTTTAGATTTGAAGTCCTAGGCGGTCGAAAGAGGCTGACTTACGAACAACGAGATAGAAAAAAAAAATCAGTAATGTTTTTGAAAAAACTGTGAGAATACAAGTTGATTTGTAAGTTATTTAAGGATGTTCTACGAAAGTTAGGTATTATTTAGCGTATATCGAGAACGCGTGCTTAACCCTTTGAAGATGAAGCGTATCTGTTTTATATAAGTACTCAGTGCGTACCGCGCTGTAAACACTCTCCACTTCGGTTATAAAAACCAGTCTCTTAATGTTTTATAAGGCAAAAGTTGCCGTTTGTTCTGAGATCCGTACAAAACACATAAACGCAATGTGGGCACCACGTAGAATTTTTTAATATTAAACCTGGTGGTACGTAAAGTTACCGCTAGGCTTTAAAAGGTTAATATACAGAGTAAATTGAAATGTATGCAACCCAAGGGACTGCAGAAAATATCACAGAAGAAATGTTTTCTGTGTTGTAGAAACCCATCGTCGGGTGAAAAACTATCTACAGCTGCGGCTAAAATTCGATGAAAATCCACTGCTTTGAGAATTTAGTGCTTGCCGGACCGTTTATCCGACCTCCCGTTCTTCCGTCACGCTTTGTATTTCGCGAATTAATAAAGGTAGCAGAAAAGCGTAAATAAAAATGTCCTTGTGTTGGAAAGGCAATGATTGGAAAATTATTGATTTCTCTGTTTACGTATAGAATGCCAAAGGAACGAAACTTGAGCATTGCTAGCGATAAATCCAAAACTAGCGCCGCTCACGACAGAAGGGTCAAAATAGGCCAATGTTTGGACAAAAGAAAAACTGATCTCACTAAAAAGATTCAGACTACAAGAATACATAAATCCCACTTCGGGAAAGTCTGTCACTCAGGGGAAACACACGAACGTTTACAACGCCGCTACTGACAGACGAGGAAAATACAAACTATAAGCAATGTAACTGACACTTGTCGAGATCTCACAAGTAAATATGCAAATTAGCCTGTACACTAGTCAGTTAAATAATACACCTGAAGATGGTCTATTTAAGACCGAAACATGAAATTTATATGTAACGAGTAATATATAATAAGTATACTGAGTTGTGCTGTGTTATCCTGACATCAACTTGCCATTTATCACATAAGGAGCTACTGTTGTTTCAGGAATGCGCTAATACATTAATAAAGTAAATTTCCTTGTTGGGTGGCTTCTTGCTTCCATCCTCCCAACCACAGCAGGTTGCTTTCTCTTATCTACGAGCCTCCTTTATTCAGAAAACCTTTTACAAATCCGTTCACGCTCAGCTCCTTATGCACATAAGCTACCTACACAGGGGTGCACCCAACAGGGGGGCTGCCGGGTTGCAGCCCCCCAAACCGCCCACAACTTCAAAAACTAAAATTTAAAAACCAGGTTTTGTAGATATGATATCACAAGATTTACGTGATTTTCCCTTCAGCCGAAATCAGCCACTGAAATTGGCTGACGACTAGTACATTAGAATTTTGAAAAATAAATTCATAACATTAAAAAAACAATACGGGACACTGTCACAGAGTCACGGAACATGTAGGTGTACTTGTATGTATAAAAATGCTGTTGGAAACAGTGTTATGTTATATTTACGACATGATTTTTATAACATGATTTTTAAAATCAAACATAAATTACACATAGCCTCAGGGCCAGCCCCTCCCAACGAAAAATTCTGGGTGCACAGCTGCAACTAATTCTTATTTTTAAAGAAACGTGCGCGAAACTCATGAGGCTCGCTAGTCACCTTTTGGACACCCCTGTTATATATCACTGAATAAGGCGTTACATTAAGACAAGTCTGCATTGTTCAATTCTGATTATCATTATGGATGAATAATTAAAAGTGAACGGTGAAAACAGTCCATTCATCAAAAGTGATAATTCAGGATGAAGGATGAAATAAGTTGGCCGCAGCCAAATTTCTTTCACTTTGGATGAGTCATCCTGAATGAATGACTGAGAGTGAACAATGTAAATAAACGCGTCACTGCATTTTCATCCGCAGTGAACAACGGGTGCTTCTTCTGTTCGTTTTCTGACTTCTTTTTCCATTGTTCTGATTGAAAATAACACACTATGGCTTTTAAATGGACGGACGACGGCACACCATTGATGCTAGAGTATTTGAAAGATCATAGATGTTTCTGGAACACAAAATGTGATAATTATATGACCATAACAACTTTTCGAAAATACACTACAGGAAATTGTTTAGGAGCTGAATTTTCGGGAACTCACTGTACAGGAAGTAAAACTGAACATCAAAGCAATTCGTACCAGGTGTTTTGCTGAGAAACGGTAACAAAATAAGAACAGTCGTGGAGTCCTACACGACATTTACATGCAGAAGTTATTGTCTTTCGAAGAACGCATTTTTTCCTGTTTGGCGATTGTGTTCTACGAATCTTGAGCGTCAACAACACAGACAATGTAAATATAAGCCTAACATTGAGGCGCGTTCGCGTAACAATTGTCGTGGAAAGGCAATAATTATTAAATATTCCGCGTGTGTGTCTGTTGCGTTAATTATCGGGCATGCAAAGTGCATAAGCCGTATTATATTGTCTTCTGTTGCCTGTGTGGCTCTACCATATCTTTCCACATTACCGCACGAAAGGCACGATTTTCAGAAACAAATTACTGAATATAAACTACGTATTTTGATTTTCTCTGCAACGTTTGTCTGAAACATTTTTTATCTAAGAATTGAGCGGGACGTTATCATAAATGTACATAGGTCTTGAAGTAAAGTACCCGTTATTCTTGTCAGATTGTAATGGAAATTGAATTTTCTCGACAAATCTTCGAACCATCCTCATCTATCAAAATTCATGAAAATCCGTCCGCTGGAAGCAGGGTTGTTCCAGGCAGGCGGACAGAGAGACATACAGACACGACGAAGCAAATAGTTGCCTTTTACAGTTTTGCGAACGCGCTTAAATAGACTCTTTTTCTCAATAATAATTCGTCATTAATCGATTACACAATCACAAAAACACCGATTTCTAAAAGCACGAGTTCTGTTGCCGCCATTTTGAAATGAACTATCCTGTTCGGTGTTGATGATTGATGTAAACAGAGTTTGCTTCATCCATTGAATTCACTTTGGATGATTCATCGGCGATGATTATCTTGCATGACTAATGTAAACCCGCCTTTAGCAAAGAAGAGTGAGGAGGCAGAAGGAAGAGAAAATTACGGCGCGTATAGGAATAAAATTCAATAAAATTCAATAAAATTCAATAAAAGCAAAACAAAGTGTAACGCAATTCTTCTGCCTACCTGCAGCAAAATCCAAACACCGGAAACAGTTACGTCAGCTTCACCTTCTCTCCTCTCTGTATACATTTCCTCAGACAAATCCTGTATAAACTCCAGCAGCATGTAAATCCACTTATTTCCGTATCCCACTTCCCGGCAAGCACATTTTGCAGGTCTGGAAACTCTTCCTAGCCACGCAACTACATTTCACCACTGACGACGATGGCGGTGCAAATGCACGGGCACATTCGTAACCACGTAGAACACTACACGGCGTTTCAGCCACAATCTCCCTGAACATTCAACAGCGTGAAAGCTTCAGACTTTATGTACTGAAATCAGCAAAGGCTTTGGAAGCGATTCTCATTCTCCTGTGCGCTGTCACTTGCCGAGAAAAAGAATAAAACTGTAAGGAAATTTTCAAGAAATTACGAGAGTAATTTATTGCTTCAAAACCTGGGATTTTCAGAACTTTCTCTAAAATTTTCATAGTTTGTAAAAACATAAATATAACTCGCGGTCTCACGCTTCCACCGCGGTGTTGTTGAGGCCTTAACTCTTCTAGGATGTTATGCAGCGCAGGTTGTTAGTTGGTTACGGCTGTTTCGGAATAAGCTATCAGTTCCGTCTTGAATGGTATTTGAATATGGCACCGCCGATCCCAGTGGCCGCGCGGTAGAAGGCGTCGATCTGCGGCCGAGCGCTTGCTGCAATCCTGGGTTCGAATCCCAGCGGGGGCATGGATGTTTGTCTGTTGTGCAGTGTTTGTGTTGTCAGGTAGAGGTCTCTGCGACGGGCCTATCCCTCGTCCAGAGGAGTCCTACCGACTGTGGTGTGTGTCTGAGTGTGATCAAGTGATAATAAAACAACCTCGACACCTGCTGTGAGTAGCTGGAAGAGGTAAGGAATAAGATGATGGGACTTATAGGTTTCCTCGAAACGCCGAAAGCCAATGATGAAACTCCACCGCATAGAGTCCAAGAAAAGCGAAGCCCTTATAAGTAGTATTTCAAGAAGATGGAAATTAATTTATTTCTTTTGTAATTTTATCATGTAATAGCGTGAGCAGATGAAGGAATTTAGTTCTTATTGTATACGAAAATAAAATTCATCTACAGGACATTTAAGTGTTAGATATTTCCTCTAATTTGACATAAAAATACGACACTGAATGAAGAAGGCATAGGCTCTTGTTGGGGATCAGACAGACACAGATGGACGACAGGGTGTTTATTAAGTTGTTAAGATATTCGTTGCTTCCTTATTAATATCTGCAAATATAAAAGGGTTTTTAAAAACAGGAATTACACCATTCTCGAAATCTGAAAATCTAAGATCGGGAAGGAAAACAGTACGACACAATATGTATGTAAATAAATATATATATATTTCCGTATTCTAAAAAAGTAAATATTTGGTCACGCAGTTATATGGATGACTTGAGTCTCAAAGCACGGACTTTTTCCTTCCGTCTGGGCGACTACTATCCTAACTGATATTTACAGTCATCCCTCGTCTTTCGCGGGTGCTGGGTTCCAAGAACCCTTCGGAAAGCAAAAATTCCGGGAAAAATTTACCGCCCCCATAGCAATACTTTAGTATTTTTTGGTGTTTTCATTTATGATATATATCTTAACTTTTTTCTCATGCTTAACTCACTTTTAGTCATTTAACCACAAAGTAATAGAAATAAAATTGGAAAGCGTTTTAATTTAATTTTACGCACCTCAAAGCTTACTTTGCATTGTCTCACTTATACAAGTCGGAGTGTCTTTTCTTTGCAGAAGCTTCTAGACGCTTCTAGAATTTGCAAGGAAGGGAATTTTTTTATTTTAATTCTTGGAGAGACCAAGCAAATTTGCGAACCCGCAAGATACGAACCCCTCCGCAAAGCGAGGGATGACTAAGTTATATATAATAAAGCATTAGAAAGGTACGTAAGGACCGCCAACCACAACTACGTTTATGCCACTTTTATCGCTCGCTGCTTGTTTCGGCTTTAGTGGAAAGCCACCATCAGGTAATAAAAATATACGAAGAAGGTAATTAAATACAACCCATGAAACTAACACCCTTTCAGGTAGCTCAGATTTCAGCTTTACAAAATTGGACTTGTATTAGACGAAATTATATAAAAATGAGATTGTATACTAAAATATTAAAATATATACATTTATTATTTTTAATGTTTTAATGTACGATTTTGGCTTTTATCTAGTTTCGGCTTATGCAACTCCAGTTTTGTAAAACTGGCGTCTCAGCTAAAGGGAAATGTATTGTTTAATGGCTTTATGTATTTCTAATTACCTGATGAAGGATTTCCACTAAAGCCGAAATATGCAGCAAGCGACAATATAGGTATAAATTATTTGTGCTTGACCTTTTTTTACTTCTACTCTTACTGTTCATATATAACAACGAGACGTCACTGATAAAGAGATGTCAGTGTATGTTTTAACTTTAGTATGTTCAGTGAACGACGAAGCTAAGTATGAATGCTTATGGCATTACGAGGGTCGCCCTGACAATAAGAATAAATGTCGTATAATTTCATGACTAAAGGATCCACACTGACTGTGACTGTATCAGCTGTTTTCGTCACCTAATCGTAATCTCCAGTTTCCAGCGCTAAAGCATACGTATAACGGCCACAAACATAACGAAGATCGTGAGGTGGAAGCATTTATTACACGAAGTCTGATAACAGAAGGCAAGGACTTCTGTACACACGGAACATAACAGCTCGTTCCAAGATAAGATAGATGCCTCACCTGCGCCGGTTATTGTGCGCACACTTAGTGCAGCAGCAGTACAATTAAATGTGAAATGCTTTTGTGTGAGGTGAAAACAGTGAGCCCAGGCTATAGGCACAGTAGCTTTACTCTGACAAACCTTCGTGTAGCAAAAATTTTGAGTCATATTTCGCACAACGGGCACCTGCCCAGACTCCAGTACATAGGCCCATGCACTGTAAAGAGCGAATTCAAGTTTATTGTTATTATTATTGTTTTTATCAGATTTAGGCAGGTATTTACTTGAAACAAACCATGTTTGTAGGGTATAGGTATAGTGTTGCAACTGTTCTGCAGTTACAATTTTATGGTACACGTAATGCTATTTCCCATGTTGAATGTTTTGTACTTTACATTAGCACTTCCCGAAGTAGGTGTGCCGTGACCAATATGGTTGTTATTTGTTGTTCCTTGACTTCGTGCTTTACAAGTACCTTGTTCCGATATTTTATGGATGATCTTGAGACGATTCAATTTTTCCCTATTATTGCTGGTATCACTTTCTTCTTACATTCCACATGCGCTCTACTTCTATTGTAAAGTCATTATATTTTAGAATCTTTTCAGCCTGTTCCCCGATCACATTTCTAAATACTGAAATTGCAACAGCTATTAGCACACATTTCCACTTTTTATTATCACAAATTATGATGTTAGGGGCGGATCTAAAAGTGTTCACATTTTGATTCCATAATATTTGTACCTTAGTTGCACGACTTGTTGCTACGAATTTTGGTACATGCTTATACCAGTGTTTAGTGTCCAATTTTACCCCTGTTTCCCTGCATATGTTAAAGTGTTTTGAGCATAGACGCTATCATACTTTTTAATGTAGTTTTCTTACGCAATTTATTATTATTATTATTATTATTATTATTATCCCTGACTATTAAAACTATAACTTTCAGGGAAAGAAGTAAGTTAAAGTCTCGTACCAGGGTCTCAGGCTAGCTCTGTTAAAGGCTTAATCCATAATTATTCCTGTCATCTAAAGAAATGAAGATCCAGTGTTCGGAAAACAATTTGTGGGGAAATTGTTACGACGGGCATGTTCAAAATACAGTCTACTCTTAGTAGTTCAAAAAAAAAAGACTGAGGTCGCCTCGAATCACCGATAAGTTCGGAGAACGCCGACTGCGAAAATATAATTTCGTACCGTTTATTAATAAGAACAGTATAAATCCAGTTATCCGGATTAAATGGGTCCGCCAGCCGTCCGGATATGCAGAAAATTCGGATAATTGGATTTTTCTTTAAAAATAGGCTACATTGGCAGTTTAAAGTGGAAAAAATCTACAAACGGCTATTTTAGGCTACACAATTTTAAAGTACAAATAAAGTATTAATGCAAATTCCTTATACGTATTTGACAACTGGGGGAAAAATTTAAGCCATAAAAAGGATGTTGTACAGTCAAAGTACGAAAATGTTTAGTTACCTGAAGGGCCAAGCCGATCCGGATAACCAGCGTCCGGATAATTGGAGTTATACTGTACTATATATCTAACATGGTATTAGGATATAAAGGCATAGAATAGTAGAAGAGTAGAACGACAATAAAATATGAACTACTAAGTTACGTACATTGAAAGGAAATTGAAACATTACCTCTATTTAAAGCAGCGGCTTGGAAGAAATGAACTCGATCAATCAGGATTCGTAGAATCGAGAATGCACTCTGTCAGTCAAATGCAGTCTAAAGACAGTAAAAGAAAATAAGATATGACTGTTTAATCTTAAACTATCTTCAACCGCCTCCTGTCACAACAAAACCTTTCATTAAACTCATTCGACTGTGCAAGAACCGCACCAGGTATATAGGGTTCTTACAGCTTACGAAACAACCAGCTCCACGCACTTCACAAGCCAGCCCCACGCACTTCACAAGCCAGCCCCACGCACTTTACAGTCCAGTCCCACGCACTTTACAGTCCAGTCCCACGCACTTTACAGTCCAGTCCCACGCACTTTACAGTCCAGAAACAGAGCGCCTCAGGATGTTCCACTTGTTGTAACACTTGTTGCTATACGTGCGGCTACATTGATGGAAGAGACACTGACTATGTCGATGGCCACTTGTTACGTAGCTTTGATGCATGTATCATATGATTACTACGGATTAAAACTGCGATTGGGAAATTGCACATGCAATCAAGCATCGAGTGTCACTTAACTCTCGGATTATCGGAGAGCAGTAAATGAGTTTTCGACTCGAAGAGGGCTCTTCAAATTCATAACGCACACTGCCATAGACATGTACATACATACATACACACATACATACATACATACATACATACATACATACATACATACATACATACATACATACATACACACATACATACATACATACATACATACATACATACATACATACATACATACATACATACATACAT
>BLKM01012228.1:1242500-1419897 GCA_013340265.1 Coptotermes formosanus | reverse complement strand
ATACATACGTACATACATACATACATACACACACACATACACACACATACATACGTACATACATACATACATACACACATACACACACACACACATACATACATACATACATACATACATACATACATACATACATACATACGTACATAGTACATACATACATACACACACACATACACACACACGCATACATACATACATACATACATGCATACATACATACATACATACATACATACATACATACATACGTACATACGTACATACATACACACATACATACATACATACATACATACGTACGTACGTACATACATACATACATACATAGTACATACATACATACATACATACATACATACACACATACACACATACATACATACATACATACATACATACATACATACATACATACATACATACACACACACACACACACACACGGTAAGTTGCGTTATTGCAGGCTTCCGCCGCGATGTTGAAGAAATCTGCGCTCTTCTGGGATATTACGCAGCGCAGAGCGGTAATTATGTACCGACGTTTCGAGACATCTTGGTCCCATCTTAAAGGTTCAAGAATCCGTGGCTTCTTGTACTTCTTGATCCTTGAAGATGGGACCGATATGTTGTCCCGAAACATCGATACACAATTACCATTCTACGCTGCGTAACATCCCAGAAGACCGCAAATCTCTTAAGGTAAGCTTTCCATATTCCCGTCAAGAAGGCATATATGGGGATTACAAGTATAGCGCTACTCATTCTCACCTGCAGTAAAAAACTGGAGCGGTCCACTTCACGCATCGGTCACTACCCATTCTGACGGAGACTTATGAGGCTCAACAGGTAATGTGGACGCTCTGGAGAGGAGAAAAATCCTTCGCCTCGGCCAGGATTCTAAACAGAATTCGTCAGCCTACAACGTAGTCACTATAACGGCTACGCTATCCTGGCCCTATACTACACGTGTACTCGTATATACCGTAACTTCAAACAGGCCCAAGGCAGCGAAGCACTCAAGAAAGAGTGTAAGGTATTTTGCAGAAAAAACAGCCACAGCGAGACACACCCAGCTACCTTTATGGTAGGGGCGTGACACTTGTCAGAGGGAAGTCAATTTCCAAGTTCATAAATAGATCGCCTCGAGAAGTAAGGCAATAACAAAATTTAGTAGCGGTTGGGGAAATGGTCAAAAGAAATTCTGCAGCTGCATCGGACTGCATGTGGCAGCCGGATATTCTGCATCTGCTCACGCAGAGAAGGCGAGTAACACGTAGCTCTCGCAAAGGGACCGCGAAGAGCGAATATTATTATCGTCAGGTAGGTCTGTCTGCCACTCCGTATATTGGTGCGCTTCTATCAGTGATGCTGTCACCAAACAGGTTTTCGTAAAGTGTTATAAATTGCAGTTTTACTAAAATCTTTCTACGCCTTCTGCCGTTGGTTAAAATTCCACAAAAATAACTCGACACTTTACATAAAGTTTTGCGTACATTTATGATATCTCGCAGTGATTTTTTCTTTGTAACTGAGGCAGACCGTGTTCGTTGTGAGGTACCGTACATACTGAGGCCGAAGAAACAGTTAACTGCTTAAACATAAAAGTCGAACATTAAAAACATCGCCGTTTCCGACATAATGATCATAATCCATTGTAAATTTGTTGCGAAGTTATCCAAAAAACTTATATGTGTATTGCTTAAAACGTAGAAAAATGTTATATTCCTGCATTATGAGTGCTTATCCTCATCATAGTCACTAATTAGAAGTCTGCGGATAATAGCAGAGAGAAAGAATCGTAACTGTCACTTTGTGCAGTAACTTCCTAACATGTCCTGTATTATATAAATGAGTTTCTCTAAGCTGAACCAAGCAAAAATTTAATTTGTTTCATCCATCTGCGCATCGTTGGACCAGGAGGAATTTTTTTCCGCGTGACTATACCAAAAAAGGGACGGAAAATCTTTTTATCAATATACAGCACGTCTTGCGGTGCGAGCTGTAAGATATGCTGGGTGTCATCACAGGATCAAAGACGATCGTTAATCGTTTGAAGATATCGTTTGTTATACGTCGGCACATATGGGTATGCTTATTACATGACTGGCAATCTGATATCCATTCAGTAGTGCTGGCAATTTCCATACAACTTAAGGGTTTAGAATTCTGAATTCGCACTGCAGTGTATAAAAGTCCAATAAGATTATAAATAAATTACACTTGTTACTTTGGTTCTATCATTGATGAGGTATTACAGATACCATGCATTTTATTACTAATACGATATGCTCGTAATTTTTACCGTGCTTATTATTGGTTGTCAGGTAGCACTCATTTCCTTCAAGGTCAGATGTCCTTAAAACGAATTTTCAAGAAACCGGTTGGTGGGTGGGAGGATGGCGTGGATTAAAATTTTCAGGTTCAGGTTATGGACAGATGGTGGGCTTTTTGAACTCGGTGATGAACTTCAACATTTCACAGAAGACTAGGAATTCCTTGACGAAACCAAAAAATATTAGCTTCACACGACGGACTCTGCTCCGAAGAATTAGTTAGTTAGTTAGTTAGTTAGTTAGTTAGTTAGTTAGTTAGTTANGCTCCGAAGAATTAGTTAGTTAGTTAGTTAGTTAGTTAGTTAGTTAGTTAGTTAGTTAGCTAGTTATTTGGTCAGTTATTTAGTCGGTCACGTTCTCGTGTGTCTGATCTGTTGCTAGTACCAAAGGCATGTAAGTAAATACATGAGTCTGAGGTGGTTTCCAACTGAGGACGTTCACATCAAGTTTCGTAGAAATCCATCTAGTCAATCTATAAGTGAAATGTACTAATTTCTCAACAAATTGACAGTTACGTTCATACATATTTGCTGTCAATTATTGCATTTTTGCGAAGAAAGCGTGTAGGAGGGTAAAACATATATACGGCGGGAAGTCGAAAACTGGATTTATCTGGCTAATCATAAGGTCAACATAATGAATATGCAGGTTACATAAAGTAAAAGAATGTTCATCCTTTACGTAAATGGTAAAAGTTCTTCAGGAAGGGCTGTGCTGTGCTTTGTTGTGCTGTGCTGTGTGAAGTGAATCAATTTGGTTTTTAATTTTGATTTCAATCGAAAAAGCAAATTTTTCAACTAGATTTACAAGTAGTCATGTCAGGAAAAGGAAATGTTTCTAGAATATCAAGCAAACGTGATTTCCTAAAGAACACAACACAAACATGTAGAATAATGCCCAGCGCCATTAAATACTGTGAGTGTTTCAAATATCTCACTCTTGAGAAGTTCGTAGCAGCGACACGTATTGTCCGGAGATCAGGCACGTAAATTTATGCCTCCTTAACGTTCCTGCAGTGATTGTGTCGTCTGAACTAACCTCTATTCTGTAGTGAATAATGTTGTGTGCTACGTGTTTCGACTCGTGTAAGTAGTATTCGGGGAGAAAATGCACACGTAAGGTCAGATCACCGGAAATATCGAGAATTGAAGTGAAATGACTTGCAATAGGCATTTCATTCCTGCATCAACAATACGAAAGGACAAATATATGTAAACTTTACAATAATATTAAAAATAAACTTCTCTCTACGCACAGTAATCTGCTACGGATATTCCTGTTTTGTAGGACGTGGCATAACGTAGATTTCAGAAAGATGCCACCAGTTCGGAGGAAATTTCTGCCTCCATATTCGTTTTATATGTAGCAGCCTGGGTTGATAAATTCGACAGGACTTCAACTTTGAAAGTTTCATCAAATAGCCCAACCGAAGAACGTTACTGCGGTCAGGTGAGGTTTGAGTTTGCTATAACGCTGAGTATGAAGATTGCCGTCTGCTGGGATGTGACGTCATTTCATTTGATTGACAGGCACTCTAACAAATTTTCAAAGCAAGGTGTTGCCAGGAGGGACTGAGGAAGACACGAAGTACTTAATTCCGGACATAAGGTGTCTGGAGTAAAATTTGAACCTGAGACCCCTCAAGTCAAAACAAGGATCCTACGCATTAGTCCGCAAATTTCGGTACGTAGGACAGCATTTTGTAGCGTCTATCATCATGAAGACAACGTGCGGTTTCTCATCAAGTTTCTATAGTGTGGCTATTGATGTGTGGTGAGACACGATTTTGTCTAAACGGCAGTAAAATTATTTATTGTTAAAAGAAGCAGGATGTGTTTCGACGAGTAAAATTTTTTTATGAATTAATTCGATTTGAAGCGAACTTTTTCCACATACTGTCGCGATTTTATTAACCTATTTGCAACACACCTTCCAATTTCTGCACCCTGTTGTAATCACACAAATTAACTTCCCGGACAAAAAGTCATGTTAATTCAAAAATGGCACAAGCCAATTTTTATAGTCCGTCACTGTCAAAAAGAACCCTTAATCTTAAACAAATCGCACTCCTATTTTCTGCATAACAAACCTTTAAGAAACTGAATTTCCACCCGCAGTTCTCTCTCTAAAATACTCTCCAATCAAGTTCCGTTAATTCTGGCGTACAGGCTTATTTCTCACATGTCTACATTCGTGGCTTAGGGTATGTAATGATTATCGCTGTGAACGAATTTACTGATTTGCTTACATCACGGCTTCACTCTTTGAAGCATAATTACCTAAATATACACACACCAATATTCGCCCGAGGAAAAGGTCAAAGATTTGTAATATCGAAACAGGTCGTACGTGTTGTTGCAAGTGTATTTAGCAAGTCAGAGTTAAAATTAATTTTGGTTACAGGGGCTTCTCTGAATAATTCGTTTTATGTAGCGGTGAATTATTGAGTGGTCGTATGTAATAAATTGGAAAGGATGTGAAAAAAAGTGGTGGTCTCCTGTTTTGAGATTTAAATGCAGCATTTTCCTGGATAAAATTTGAGAAACCACCAACATTTTCAAGCACGTGTGTGTAAGCCGCGATTCGAACTGTGCAATACAAATAAAAAATGTTATTGCTTGAGACAATGTAATTTGAAAATTCGCACCATTACTTTTTCTGTTGTGACCCACTGACACCCTATGGTTACGGTTCATTCATTAGTACGATGCCGTTGACACTGTTGACCGTCTGACCTGTATTTGCATTTGATTCTACAACTGCAGCCCCGTGGTTGGCTGTCACGACACGGTAAACTGGAGTCCGAATGTTGCTTTGCTCCCCGCTGTTACATTTGCAATTCGGACTATTTGGTGTTCAATCCCGACACTGTTCTAATCCTAAAAATAAGCACAACAAACACATCTTTGTACCAGTCACCTGAATACGCGTGTGGAGTTAAGTTCCCTGATATATGAACTTTCAAACATTTTATAGCGAAAGTTGGCGCTTTGGTGTGCTCATCTAATCTTCTCAGTAATTCTTTTCTCATACCATAGCTGCACTGATATTTTAATACCATATCTCATTTTTTTGGACACCCAGTATCTCGCATTAATTTCATAGGCCTTTTTGTCCTTTGTATGGAAGCTTCAAAATATATCTTGCACTGTATCAAATACAATAATTACAAAGGCAGAAAAGCTGTCGTGTGAAATGTATTGATTCCAGTTCCATGAATGTCTGTTACACCGCAACCCCAATCTCTATCGACCTGGAGGCTCAGACCTTACCTATGGAATGTGTCCATTCGAGAACACAATGGGACATGTTGTGAGTACAGAAGACCAAAAAATTTGGTTCACGCTCCGGCATAACGTGTGAAATCAAACAAGAATTTCTGGTCGCAGCTCACAAAACCTACTTCCATGCAGCACATACATGGATTTCTATAATTCTATACGGTTAACATAGTTTTATGTGACCTGAATCCATTATCCAAAAATACAGCTTAGTGTAACGTAGTGTGAGGTGCTTACTGGCACAAAATTACCATAAAAATAATATGTGCCATGTATATATTGAGTGATTTATCAACGATGTTCAAACACGTATTCGACAAAGCTTTATTCCATCACTGTATGGTCTTATTGCATTATAGTATGACAATCATCTTCAGGGAGGTTATCTCATAACATGAAAAAAAATGTTTACAGTTTTTCTTCACACGAGTTTTACATTCCTGTCTTCACCAGGTCTTTAGCCACAACCTTCACACCAAGCTGCTAAAACAACGTCCCATTTGGTACGACAGTGCCAAAGGGCGTTGGATAATACCTCCACTCATTATTCTGCGGGACCCTTCTGGGTCCTTGGACATTCAGGGATAAGTGGAAAAGAAATTGCCGATCAGCTTGCAAAGGAGGGATTCGTTCACCATTTTGTTGAGCCGGAGCTGGCCCTGCGGGTCCCGAGCAAAGCATAAAGAGAAAAATTCGGTCGTGATTGGATAAACAGCACGTGATATGACGGCAGGGTCTTGCCGGCCCTCTAAGACAGGCTCGAGGGTTGATCTCGGGCCCTCGCACTGATGCCAAGACCACGCTACTGTCCTTTAACCTTTTAAAGCCTAGCGGTAACTTTACATACGACCAGGTTTAACATTAAAAAATTCTACGTGGTGCCCACATTGCGTTTATGTGTTTTGTACGGATCTCAGAACAAACAGCAATTTTTGCCTTATAAAACATTAAGAGATTAGTTTTTATAACCGAAGTGGAGAGTGTTTACTGCGCGGTAGGCACTGAGTCCTTATATAAAACAGACACACTTCGTCTTTAAAGGGTTAATAGGGCGCAATCCAGCGCTGTTACTGGCCTCCCTACTGGGCATAACACACTGAGAAGGCATCTCCACATAATGCGGCTGGTGGATAGTCCCATGTGTAGGAAATGTGGTACTGAGGAGGAAACCTCAGCCCATGTTTTGTGTGAGTGTGCAGCTCTGGCAACACTCAGACACATTTATCTAGGATCCTTTTTTTCTGGACCTTGAGGATATTAGATATCTAAGCATGGAGCGATAAGGAACTTTTTAAAAGGGCAGGACTCTCATGACTTGGGCCTAGTTAGGGGGCACAAAGGGCAAGACAGACAATATGAAATTTTTGGTATGAGTGCATTAATTTTCATTACACAGGAATACCTAAAACGCTTGGACAAAATTCCAAGAGTCAATTCTTCACATCCAAAAAAAAAAAATCATATAAACATAAGTCAGGAAATTGGTGGTTTTTGTGTTTAATTACATTAAAAAATAAGCACCTTAAGTACGTAATATTTTACCTACGGCTGACGTAATAGATTTACAATACACGTTCACAGTTTAATATCTGTTGAGTTACAAATACTCAAAACCTCTTCCACCAGAATCAACGCACGCATGGAAGCGTCTGATCATGTAATTTCGCATCTTTTCAAATGTCCTGAGGCAGACGCGAATAGTTTGTGAAGGCACAGGAAATGCGCTGGTCAAGTGTTTATTTAGTTTCAATTAAATCTGAATACATCAGGGTTTTATGTGTCCCGGAAATAAAAACATAAAAGACTGGGTCTACAAGATGTTGGGCTGTACCTCAAAAATAAGTGTTAGCAGACATATACTGATATGAACACTTTTCCTGTCTTGTTATGGGAAACTCATTTCGAATTCTGTCCACGCATTTTAGATACACCCTGCATAACTCACAAACCTGAGGAAACACCCATTTAGTACGGATGCAATTAACAGGAAGACCCGCGCTTGATCACAGTGCAGACTGTATAGTTTTGTGGTGAACAAATGGCACTTGGATGGTCTTTCCTCCGAGTGTTCAAGTCTTCCCTTATCAATCTGAGTCCCCCAACTCTCCATAAATGTAATTCTTTCATCTATCGTAAACGTCATTTAATCTTAGCAACTGACAGCGTGCCTAAATAAAATACTTTTTCTTAATACTGTTTAAAAGGCAGACAGTACCTTATGTTTCCAAGACGTTAACTTACTGTTGTGTTTCCACATGAGACTCTAATTCAAAGTTGTTATACGCGAAAAATATATATACTGTAAAATGTAATATAGCATTCTCCTTATTTACATTACAAATACTGAAAATTCTATGGAAATCTAAATCCGATACTGCGGAAAGCTATTGAAATGTGTCGACACACTACAGTTCACACGAATTAGGAACGAAATATCTGACAAGTTACATGAAGACTTATGCGTGTTTATTAGAACCTGCTGAACGTAAGTAGATAAACACGCTTTGGAGTGTAAAAAGAAGTTCAGATTTGATGCTGAACACGCAGGGTACGGCTTTCGAGATATAAAATATGGCAAGAGATAATAACAGCGCCATAATTGTTACGGTCTGTGTACATTGAATGTGACACTACATTAAACACAAGACTATAAATGCCGTACACTGTGACGAAGTACAGAGACTGTACCAAGGCGACCTTTACCTTATAATTGCCATAGGGTTGCAAAGAATACGCGTCGAAGTAATTTTGTTTACCCCCATAACAAAAGCACGGGTTTCCCTACTCCGAATTTTCATAAAATTTAAAAATGTTCAATAGCCTTTGTGCATATCTCTTATATAGACAGTCATACAGCTTGCAGTGTAACTGGACTGACATTCACTTAGGCTGCCAAGTGAAGTATCTTGCTCTTCGCCAAAATTCACGAAACTCTAAAATAATCAAATTTTTGTGGACACTTGTACAGAAGAAAAGTGTAGCAAATTAGAACAAAACTTTATTTACGCCCTTAAACAAAACTATATCGTTCACATTACCCACTTTCGCGAAACTCTCATGAAAATTATGTGAAAATTTATAATATTAAATGTTACTGAAATCCATAGATAAATATTCAAAATAGTGCAAGAACTGACATACTTGCTGAAGTACTGTAGGGTTGTTACGGAGCTGATTAACACGAGAGTGACCCAAGTTCAATAACTTTTTAAAGTTCCAAGGAAATCCCACAAACGGTTTATCGCTGACACTAGGTCACGGGCAGAAGGAAGGGCTTCTTTGTATAAGGCGATTTTGCTTTCTCGTAAAGAAGATCTAATAAAGACATGAGACACAAATACCATACCTTTGACCGTCTAAGAGAAATATAATAGCAACGCATGACATCCCACCGCCGCATCGCCTCTGCAGCTGCTGCTAACAATCTTACCTGAAACGAGAAAACATGAAACAATAAGTATTACAAAAGTCAAGCAGCTTTAACCTACTAAAAACAGTAAGACCCCGGAAAGAATCTCATGAAAATACCGCTCCAAACCTTGTGGATTTGTTACTCTTTCTCTTCGCGATAACTTCTGTACTTTTCCCTCCAGTCGTCTATTAGATTGACACCAATGCTGATAATGATAACCACATGATAGCCTTCGCAATCAACAAGCGTTTTGGGCTGTTTACATACCATACAGGAGGCTGGGAGGGAATACAGAAAGAATGGTGAAGGCCCCGAGCGCCATCATACCCACAATTCGAAGGACCATTATCCGTGACATTAGTATACCTGCAGCTCTCTGAACTTCACTTTCCGTGACAGTACAGCTCTCTTAATTCCACTTTTCGTGGCTTTAGTAGGGCAGCACGGCGTTACCTGTAACATTTTTTACATTTTCCTCCAAAACTGACGTCTATTTAAAGTTAAAGCAAATTTTCAAAGATGGGTGCACAGATTGAAGTTTAAAGAACTTAGATTACATAAAACAATTGCCTCAATCTAATATGGCTTACTACAGCTGTAATTTTTCTGAGACAATGCGTATGTTGCAACGTACCCCGAAGTCGGGGCAAGTTGCATAAGCACTTGGGGCAATTTGCAACGATCACCGCCCTTTCTCAGCCACAGCGGTTTTGCAGTTTATACACACATATTGGGGATCTCTTCCTGCACACTCCCACTGCGCCCACATGGCACATTCTCTACCCTGACCCCTTCGTCATCTGTGGCGTATTTTTCGCAACACACCAGACAAAATATATTTTCTTCCTCATTAGATGACAAACAATTAAATTTAAAACCTTCCGACAAGTTTTCACTCTCTTCTGCCCTCCCTTTCCAACTGTTTTGTGGACAGTTGCATTTCCTGGAGTTATTTCCTTACTGTCCTTCCCTGCTTGACGTTTCTTTTCTCCAATGTTTTGTTTTTTCCTCTTTTTTTCTTCACTGCAGCGTCTTTCTTCTTCAAAAGCTTTCCTTTTGGGGAGTATCTGTCAAAATTGCTGACCTTCTTCTCTTCCTTCCTCTGTAAATGAACCGACTTGTTGTGGGCACTGCAGGTTAGGTGCAACTGAATTCAGCACCACTTTGAATACTGTGGTTTTTAGAAGGACTGTCAGACTCGTTGTGGAGAACTTGTGGTTAGTTTTCTTAAACCCACTAAACATCCTTGCAACCAGTTCTAGTGACTATAAATGAAAAATAAATGAAATCTTAAAGTCAGCGTGGCTCGGGGTTAGTTGCAACACTTGTAACGTGCCCCACTACGTCCAGCTGTTCTTCCAACCTATAAACCACGTTGCACACACGTGTCACAAAGTTGCCACTACATTGAAAGGAGCACAATACGGCAGACTTATTACACATGTAATCATTACCGCCTGCATCACAAATTCCTACGAGAAAGAAATGATCCTGTGGGAAATAAAAATTTTACTCGCGGCTGCAAAAGAGGAGTTTTTCTTCCCGCAGGGCGAAAGCGTGCGGTTGGCGGCTTCACAGTGACACACAGTGGCAGCCGGGCAGTTACACGTTCTGACAGAGACGAGCGCCAGAAACGTGGAAAGCGCGGACGGTAAAATGACTGTTTCAGCACACTGCTGTTGAAACTAGCCCTGCGCTCCACTATAGCCCTCTTAATTTCACTTTCCGTGGCATTAGTACAGCTCCCTTAATTCCACCTTTCATGGCTTTAGTGTAGTTCTTTTAATTTCACTTTCCGTGGCATTACTATAGCTCTCTTAATTCCACTTTTCGTGACTTTAGTGTAGCTCTCTTAACTGCACTTTCCATAACATTAGTATAGTTCTCTTACTTGCACTTTCCATGATATTAGTATAGTTCTCTTAATTGCACTTTCCATAACATTAGTATAGTTCTCTTAATTACACTTTCCATAACATTAGTATAGTTCTCTTAATTACACTTTCCATAACGTTAGTATAGTTCTCTTAATTGCACTTTCCATACCATCAGTATAGTTCTCTTAACTGCACTTTCCATACCATTAGTATCTTTCTCTGAAGTTCAGTTTCTCACAGGATGAAATAGAAGATTTTATGACAGCCATGCAGAACGAATTAACACCATTGCACTTTTGTTTGTACGTCACGTTACTTCAGGGTGACTTTCCATTTGATAGATGACGTAGGTTAGAACAGGAGTAAATGTGGCGAGTTCATAGACTTGCAGCCGGAGCCTTCATCTGAAAGTACTGATAAAAGTATGAAATGTTATTCCCAGTACGGAACTGGCCTTTGTCATTAAAAGAACAAAGAGAGGCCAATAAACTAAGTGAGCTGTCAGTGGAGGACATTCTGATTCAACCACAGTAGTTAGTCTATTGGGCTACGGGCTGGACGGTCCGGGGTTTGAATCCTGGAAGTGGCAAGATATTCTTCTCTTCTCCAAAACGTCCTGAACGGCTTTGGAGCCCACACAACATCCTAATCTATGTTTACCGGGGTTCTTTCCCAGGGGTAAAGCGGCCGGGGCATAAAGTCAACAACTCACCTCTATCAAGTGTCGAGGTTAAAAATGAGTGGCTCTATACTTCTTCTTCCTGCCAGTTATGCCTTCATGGCTCGGACAGGGAAAATTTACCTCTTTTACACACAGACGTTCCCTTGGGAGGCCACAGTTAATCTACCAGTGCGCTCATCATCAGCAGAATCATTGCTGTAGTAATTTTGCTGTATTTCTCAACTGCGCCACTCTATAAAACTTGCGTCGTTAACTCTGCCTAGGCGGACGTCGTACTTCAGCATTCATAAACTCTGCACTTTGCCCACACAGTACGCTTCCGTGTATCGTGCGGTTCTCAAAATAAGCAGTGATTACTTCATGCGAAATCTGAGGTGTTCACAGGACGGTTCGTACAGACTGACGTCTTGTGGAATGCTAAGTTGTCGAAGGGTAAATAGTTACGGCGGTCTCGGAGAGACTTCGATATTCAGTGACGATTTCCCTATACAGAATGGAAAGGACACCTGGCGCAGGCTCAGTGTTCTCTAACAAGAAGGCACTGAATTTTTGCGTAATGTTTAGGTAAACATTTTGCTTTAAAGAAGCAAGTTTGGCGAGAAATTTTCTCATTGTGTGGGAAGTATTATTCTTTAAAATCGCTTGAATTGATATACTTGTTATTAGAGTTATCACTTTGTACCATTTGTGCTACTCTTTTACGTAATTAATTGTTTGAGCAGTACTGTTTAAATGTTTAATTTAGATGCTACGTCTGTTACAAATATAACATTTGTTGCCTATTATTTTAGGTTGTTGGTGAGTGAGTGTGTGAATGTGTGTAATGTCACTGTTTTTTATTTATGTTGTGTTGGTTTTATAATTGGTCATGGCGCTGTTCAACTACCATGTTTATAACGAACCACTTATTTAATTAAATTATTATCAAGGGGGCCGCGGTGGCGCAGTTGGTTGAGGCACTGTGCTACAAACCGGCAGGTCGCGGGTTCGATTCGCGATGGTGTCAGGGGAATTTTTCATTGGCATAATCCTGTCGGTCGCACTATGGCCCTGGGGTCGACTCAGCCTCTAACGGAAATGAGTACCAGGAATATTTCCTGGGGGGTAAATGCGGCCGGTGCGTAGGGCTGACAACCTTACCACCTTCATGTGCCGATTGTCTAGAAATCTGGGAGCCTCAACCTCCTGGAACCCTAAGGGCCTGTCCAGGCCTGTAATGGGATTGCTTTACCTTTTTTTTACCTTTATTATTATTGATAATTTTGGGGGAAATTTTGTTTTTTCTTAAATCACGTTTTATGTAGACGCTCCCGTTACTCCGGGATCCGACGCGGCGTCACTGTGCAACCAGTTCCCGGCGTTTTGAGACAACTAAGTGGCACTGAAATTTCGAGAACTATCCACTGACGCCTGTCATATCGAAGGAGGCGGACAGGTCAGCTACACAGCTGCAAACACGTGAGAAATATATTTAATGTCACTATGGTTAGGTATTATTTAGTTAATGGTCTTATGAAGTCTTAGTTGTATTCACTGTAATATTTGTTACTTCTTTCGAGCTATCTTTCAGTTTTTGCTAAAATAAATGTAATACTTCGCTCCTTAATTCATTTTTGTCTTAGCTTTGCCCTGTTAGATTTATTCTTGTTATTCCTTTTTACTTTTACTGCTACTGTAATTTACACCGGCTTGCTAAATAAATAACAGTTTACTTATTACTATTACTATTATTGCTATTATTCGTCATCACCCTTATGCAGGGCATTTACAAATATATACTGGAAAATTTTTGGGGGGGGGGGGGTTTGTAATTTTTCAGATATTTTACGGGTAAAATTTCGGGTACATAACTCAATTTCCCATGATAAACGTTTTGTACTTCTACATTATATTTTCCCAAGTATGCCCTATAGGCGCAGAGCCCAGTATGGGTGCTTTCCGTATTTCCTTGATGCCGTGCATTCCAAGTACGCTGCTCAGGCATTTTATGTGTGAGTCTGAGATGGTACCATTTGCCGCCCTCTACTCTCTCTCTTTCATTCCACACGCATTGCATTTTTGTATTAATTTTGAAATTTTTCGTCTTCTTTCTTAATCACTTTTTCATCCCATGAACCTGAAATGTCTACTAACACACATGTTCCTTTTTAATTATCCCTGATTGTGATGGACGGTTTATTGTTAGGGATGTTTCTGTCACTTTTCACTTTTTGATTCCCTAACTTCGAATTCCATGACTTGTTTCTAATGATATGGTACAATGCTTATACCAGGGTTTCTTTTATACCCCGATTTCCTTGCAAAAGCTAAAGTGTAGTTGATTACACACTATGTTATTTCTTTTATGTATTTTTAATTTGTCATCACCATTATTATTATTATTATTATTATTATTATTATTATTATTCGGGATTAAATTCTTTAGTATCTTCCGAGGAAGCATTCGCGGAATATCGGTAAGGGGATAGATACCAGTGAAAGAAATAAAACACCGCCAGATTCTTTAAATTTCAAGAACTTCAGGAGCTTGTGCTATTTCCACCATTCTGGAATTCTTTTATGATCACATTTCTTACACTTTCAATAAAATAGGATAAGTATTGGAAGTTTTAATTAAATTCTTCTCACTTATTCTTTTATATCAGTACACAGGCCTTCCTTTTCTTACTTAAGGACCGTACTAGGCATTGTTATGTCTCTTAGGAAGTCACTGTCAGAACAGAAATTTGAATAAGTTCAAACTCATTTGCTATACCCGTACCTTTTTCATTACATTTGAATGAAACTATAGGAATATGATGCCGCTATTATGGGTGGTATATCTGAACGTTGTAATTGGACTGAATTGAAAGGACAGAAACGGAAAAAATATATAGAAAAGTTTAGGAAATAAAAGAAAGTACTGTAAAGATGCAACGAGAAAGGAATTATGCCGAAGCAAACCATAAAACTGCGAAATGCTTGATAAAATGTGACAGAGGATTCAAGTGTGACGCTGCAGCTAGGCCTAATGCACCCAGGTTTAGTGCTGACAGCACACTTTGCAAGGTCCAAAGCATGACGACAGTAATGAATTTCAGAGTTATGAAGTCTCAGTCCGATCTGTTTGCTTTGATCTGGCTTGTAGGGTGAATGGAATCGAGAATGAGGGTAAGGGTAAAGGTTTACCTTTCACTACACATACACCTTTGCCGCTAAATGTAAATATTCTAATTGTTAAAATTCCAGGTATTAATTTTCCAAATATTTAAGCGTTTAGTTCCGTAACAGGTATTACTGGGGTGATAACGCCAAGGAAAATAAGACGAGTAGTGCCTAGAGTGCGTAAGAGAGGGTTGAGGTTCCCACAGGTTTGAACTGACGCTGAGAGGAAATATTGCTTGGAAGATCCAGGTAGAGATGCCACGTCTATATTAAAATACGCATATCTTAAAAAAACACGCTGCGAGGCTGTGGTCTGCATCCACGTGGCTTTGTACTCCTAAGATCTAGTGAAATGCCCTGTAAATGCGGTAATGAAGGTGCGGGTTCCGAACAGAAAGGGTATGTCTTTACGAGCGAAGTGACCATTAGTTTTTCAAGCTACTCTGCCTTTCGTGTTGTTATTTAATTAAACACTGGTTTCCAACGGAATGCTTTGTGAAGTGAATTTGGACCAGTTCTGGCAAAGACTGAGACAAGAGAGCAAATACATATTAAAATTAAATTGAAGCCCTTTACAGAAAGTCCGTTAATTTGTGGATTATGCCCACGGCCCTTGCTGTGTAAAATATGAGCATAGACCTACATTTATTGGACGTCCAACACCTTGCCATTTCTAATTCAACTTATCAACTTAAATCAACTCCATGAGTTTGAATGTTTTAAATGAAATTCTTCCAACACTTGGAAAACTCCAGCTTATTAGCCGGGTTTTTTATTTGGTTGTTCTTCCCATTTTACGTACATTTTCTATATCGTGTCTATGGAGCTGTGTCCGCCTCGGTTTTCTATAGAAGTAGCTTCCGTCAACCAAAGTTCCAGCCGCTTTTGCAAAGTTGGCAACTGGGCCTTCTCGACTCACTCTTTATTACAGCAAGCCTCATTGCAGAGAGGTTGCGACGGAAAGGTGCTGAAGCACAGCACTGCTGGTACAACCATCTCGGATAGACAGCAGTCCTCGGGATTCACGGTGGGCCTGCAGAGACTTTAATTTCTGCATCCCATTTAGCTATATGGTGGGGTACTTAAAGAGAACTGTAGGTTTCCTAATCCCAACAACGTTTTATTATTTTTAAATGTAAATAAGATAAATAAAACAACAAGTGATAGTACACTAAAATTCTCCGACAATGGTGCCACATGCGAGATATCACTAACGTGTTTTAGGACCAGGGCTGTGGAGTCGGTACACAAAAGCTCCGACTCCGACTCCGACTCCGACCCCTGGATTTTTAAAACTCCGACTCCTTCATAAAAGCTCAATATGCATTAATAACGGTAAAGCTATAAGATATTTCATCGCCACCACGTGAATCATCAGGCTACTTTTTTAAATTATATCCTACATTTAAGTACAAGTCTAATGGTTACTGTAGCTATCAGGGATATGGAGTTGGAGTATCTAGTTAAGATTTTAGACTGAGGTCGGGGTCGGAGCCGGTATATTTTTTCCCGACTCCACCTAAAAATTCCTTCCGACTCCGACTCCACCTAAAATTCCTTCCGACTCCGACTCCACCTAAAATTCCTTCCGACTCCGACTCCCACTCCGAATCCACAGCCCTGTTTAGGACTATTTCCTTTGTCACATGTCACACAGACATCACGTGTCCTGATGACGAAAACAGAGTGTTTTTGGAACGTAGTGTGCGTGTGATCTGTGACAATGGAAACAGCCCTGAAACATATTAGTGACCTCTCACAATATGTAATATTTAATACAGCATGGTTCGACCTCTGTAAGTCACCTTCAGGTTTATTCTAACAACCAACATTTCCATAACTAGAAACATCATTACATTATAGAATAAAACTGAAGATGATTTATACAGGTTGAAGCATTTTGTAATAAAGATCATCTACTGTTACAATTACTATGTTTAAATGTAACAATAATAAAATACTGCTGTAAGAGCTTACATAGGTTGTCATCACTGATATGTGTCTACTGCACTGAGTCCCGTGTTTCCTCCATACTCATATATTCAGCGATAAGTTGTCTTGTCCGATTCATTCATTTTTCCGCGATGTTTTCCCACGCTAGATAAATTCTGGCCCGTCCTGATAAACCGGGATCGTTGCAGTCACACAAGATGAATTATTCCTCAACATGGTCTGTAAGTTTAATATTTGCTCCGTCAGTCGTGTTCCCGTAACCCAACACAGCACTGTAAAGCGCGCGATACCTCCGCCTTCTGTGGCACAGGTCACATACCTCTGGCAATATGTTTACCACTGAGCGACAGACGACAGCCAACTGAGTCGTCATCGCACCTTATCGCCTCGTCCTAAACATATCGCTATTGTGCCTATTAACCCTTTAAAGACGAAGCGTGTCTGTTTTATATAAGGACTCAGTGCGTACCGCGCAGTAAACACTCTCCACTTCGGTTATAAAAACCAATCTCTTAATGTGTTATAAGGCAAAAGTTGCTGTTTGTTCTGAGATCCGTACAAAACACATAAACGCAATGTGGGCACCACGTAGAATTTTTTAATATTAAACCTGGTGCTACGTAAAGTTACCGCTAGGCTTTAAAAGGTTAAGTGTGCAGGTCCCATTTGAAACCAGGGTCAAATCGTATCGTAAGCTTATCTTATCGCCATAGTACCTTACGTAGTGCCTGGTGCTTACCTACACAACACATGGCCCACAGAAACCGCGGATAAAATTGGTACCACATGCTACAGCAGCATTTAAATAACCTCAGTAAATTCTTAACATGTCGATACGCTCGGCTTTATTATCGCTTCCTCGTGCTTTTCTACTACATAAAACATTCAGGGACGTAGTGACCTAACTTCAGATGACTGTCGCGCAGGTATCGCAATCATCAGATCTGTCTGGAGGAAGGCTTGGGTCGGGTTATCCGGGAGTCCTGGCTACCGAGGGACAACCCCGTGATATGAGTAACATACAAAAAATCATCACTCAGGGCTAAAGTAAAATTACGTAAAGCGAAAGTACTGTAACTAGCACCATACGATGATGATGACAATGATGATGATGATGATGATACTGCATGGTAGAAATAATTTAAGTGATAAATAAAGGTAAAGGTAAAGCAGTCCCATTACAGGCCTGGACAGGTCCTTAGGTTTCCAGGAGGTTGACGCTCCCAGATTTCAAGACAATCGGCATGTGAAGGTGATAAGACTGTCAGCCCTACACACGAGCCGCCTTTACCCCCCAGGAAATATTCTTGGTATTCATTTCTGTTAGACGCTGAGTGGATCCCAGGGCCAGAGTGCGGCCGGAAGGATTATATCAATGAAAACTTTTAATGAGAAATATGGGACTATATTTGGTCCAAAATAGTCTGACACACTCGGGGATCTGGGTTACTGGGGTCTAAATTACCTAATAACAAGTATATCCACAGTCCTTTTTGATACAGTTGCAGTTTCTTGCTAGTGAAGAGATCGGGACTCCTGTAAGATGGTAGTTTTCTTTCGTGCCTGTAGATTGCCTTGGTTGGTGACTGTGTATCTCAATTGTGTTGCAGGAAGGTGGCACGATGAAAACGGCTAACAGTTTGCAAATGAAGAGTATACCTACATGCATTTCGCATACGGTTTCTGCAGTGGAGACAAGCAGGGCTTCTGTAATGGAATGCACGAAACTTTAGACGATTCGCAGAATTCCACGTCGCAAAACATATCAGACCGCGCAAAGTGCTCTGAGGAAGACTTGTCTCTTTCAACAAGCGAATGAAGAAAGTGATCAAAAACTGAGTGGAGAATTTGATGTCTGTCAGCAGTGCAGAATTTGCATGACAGCCGCTGTAGCACAGACAGATGTATGGACAGTTCTGCACAGCAGTGTTTTCTATCCGTGTCACATTCGGACAGCAGAACACATGTTACTGGGAGATCACGCCAGCCGAACGCGATTATGTGAGGGGCGCCAACCACGTCTACAAATTCTGCCTGACATTCTATTCAAGGATAAGGCTTAATTTACCCAAGACAATGTCGGGAATAGTAATTCGCACGCCTGACCACGAGAAAATACACACGAAGTGGCGCAATATTATTTCCAAAACCAAGTTCAGTTAACGCCTGCGTGGAGTTAGGCGCTTAACTTATTGGAGCGCATGTTATCGGTGGACGTTTAATATCTCCCTATTACAGTCATTTAATGGAAAATTAATCACCGGTTCAGTTAGAGCTGTTGCCTCTCGCGACATTACGGTGAATATGGGTGCATCATGATGGAGCACGTCCAAATCTCTGAACAAATAATCTGATGAAACATGTGGACTGGTGGCTTGGCCCGCTGGGTTACGTGACTTGAGTATATTAGATTTGTTTCGGTGGGTTTGCATGGGGTCGAGAGTGTATGAAGATGGTAAACCAACAGCATGGCGTCAGTTACTTGAGGCCATAAATAAAGCCACAGTTGGTATCGGCAACTGTTGGGACTCATGCAGTTGCAACTTTCAATAGCAAAACAACAGGCGACATGTTCGCAGTCTAAACGTTCGGGTTTGGAACACGTTCCGATAGCTTTCAAACTTAAATATGGTTTAAATGATTACTATGATAATAAACGAGAGTCTACACGACGTCTTTGCTTAACTCTTTAAAATCCAGTGGTTACTTCACTACAACAAGTTTCAACATTAAAAATTTCTACGTTCTGCCCAGACAATGTTCTGGTAGTTACGCGTTTTTATGGGTCTCGGAACAAAGAGCGATTATTTACGTCTATAATATTAACTGACTGATTTTTATAACCAAGGCGGAGTATGTTTACTGCGCAGTACGAACTGGGGCTTTAAATGTGGGAGGTAACATTTGGTCCGTAGCGGCTTAATTTGAAAGCAGAAAGAGCTCTTACACCCAATATATGGATTTCTCGTCACTCTTATAATGCTTAGGCTTGCGGCGACGTATAAAATTATAAACACACAGATGCTTGACAATTGCCTTATGAGGTCGTGTTAATTGGTAATTCGTTACTGACGATTCAGAGAATCTTGCTGTCTCCATCGTCAAAGTAGTCGACGGAGGTCGGCGTCATATCCTAGAATAGCAATCTTCATCAGTTCTGCTGTATGAAACTTGTTTATGTTTGTGGTGGCAGAGGAAATAGAAGTTTGGACCCCGTGAAAGCTACAAATAACGTAACCAGCTAAGATCAACAAACAGAAAATTGTTATTAATAATAACATTTTTATAAAATTTCAAAGTTTGATTATTCTAAGCTTTGGCCGGTACTTTCATCCTAAGCCACAAAATACTGACAAAATATTTCCCCACATGCGTGGATGGATTTTTGTATTTCTGATTCAGATGTGTATCTCTTAAGGCACGATGTGTCAAATATACAGGGAAAACGGGCACAATTCCTGCGACTGCTGCTATCAGGGACAAAATTCCAACTTACTTCGACGCCACTGTACCTTAATTTTTTTCTTGAAGTTTCGTACTCCCACCCCCCCTTCTAAGGTGACAGCCCTCCTTGTTGCCGGGACTGTAGCCCTTATGTTATGAGTACTTACATGTAGCTTATGTTACTGCTAATATTATTTTACCTTTAAACCCAGGTACTTCTGCCCTATGGGACTAATATCTAATCAGCAGTTTGCTGATTTACAATTACATATTTTTGTTGCTGTTAGGGATGGTTTTCTATAAACTGTCAGTTTTCATCTAGTTGTGGTTTCTGAGTACACTGGCCAGTAAATAACTGTGTTAACATGAGAATACTCATTCAACCACTGTACAGAACAAGTGGCAGCTAGTGATTTTACAGACTGAAATACCGCTACATATTTGAAACAGATGAAAGCAATGCATCATACTGTACTTTTCGAGTTATCAGATATACATAGGTCAATATTGTTACCAGCCACATTTCTAAAGACCCATTAGCTCATAGGCATATATATACCAAAAGCGGACCAACTTGCTTTCATAAAGTCCATATAGATAGTGTGGCAGGCTATTTATAAATAATGTACTTAAATACATATTTGACAGAATTTAAATTTTTTATGAGAATGATGGCGAAAACTTCATACAGAGGAAGTTTATATTTGTCCTTTTCAACGGATATTAGGGTGATCAAATAAGGGCGGAGGAGATGGGTTAATCACGCATGGAAAAATGAGGAATTTATTCAAAACTCTGATCGAAAATCCTTAAGGAAAGAAAAGGGAAGATAGAACTAAGAGTGGGGAAAAAAGAAGGATTACACTTGACATTCACATTAAAGAAGAAATGTGATTGGTGTTAGCAGATTCACATGGATAAATCAGGATTGAGACAAGTTACGTAATCTTACTAACAAATGAATAAAGAATAAACTTCCATAAAAGTAAGGGTTATTCTTCAATAGCTGCACGATGAATTTCTTATCAACGAAAACTGCTTCTCATAATGAGTTACTAGGATCACGCATGTCTGAAGGAAGAAAACGCGCCAAAATTCCAGCGCCACTTATTTTTCACCTAGTCTGTTAAGAATATGTTCTTAAAAACCGAATGATTTTGGTTAATTAATTTTATTTGTTGTTTGAACCAGTTTCGTTTAGCCTTAAATTGAACACACACACACACCTATTTATTCTTCGTATGTTGACCGATATTAATTAGTTTCACAACGCCTTTTTCCTTTTACGATAGTATGGAAATGCCTACATTTCACTGCGTGTCACCCACTTACGGCTCAAGTTTTAGACGATCTAAATACAAGCCTTTTCGAAGACTAGCACAAGGACACATACAGCACTCTAATACGCTTTTATTCATTCACTTCCTCTAAAATGAAATATAAAGATGTAATAGTCTACATGAAAAATCTCTTAATTCCCATTTGGCCCTAATCTGCTAGAGATATCCATCAAAATTCAGTCAAGTTAACATCATGAAGCACTAGTTTCATCTTACCCGTCCGCTAATAACACGGAAGTAATCCCTGTCAATTAAGCTTCATCACGTTCAAATTTCAAGCTCGTCACTCTCCATCGGTGGCGACTGTTTATCGTCAAGCAAAGGTTCAGCATAAAGCCCATGTCATTTCAGCTGGCAGGAGCTCAGTTTGACCTAATCCACCGTGTACTATTATAGTAAATGCAGAATATCTGAAAAATAAATACTTAAATTTGAGTTACGCTGACAGAATGACAAGCAACAAAGGGATTGTGTTTCTTCTATATAATGTATCAACTTCGTCTTATTATGGGAAAGCCTGTCTAGAAAATACCTAGACGTATATTTATTTACGTGTATTTCAGTTCACTTCATGCCTTCTTCATATTTTGTAAAGCAAATACTAGTCCCAGTTTCCCGGAAATAGAATAAAGATTCTGTTTCAGAATTTTACTTCTTAAATCTGCCGAAATCTGTCTCTCTCCATAAGAAAGAGTCCATTATTTGAACCTGGTTGATATACATTACGCTGGTCAAAAAGTCAAGGCTGTTATTGGAAAACATTAATTCCTGTGACTGCAACAATATAATGTAGGGCTCCATTCTAAGGTTCCTTAAAATCAATTATGATTCTGTCTAAGACTAGGTCTATAAGTTGTAGTCTATCCCCTTTAATTTTGCTGTTTAAAATTTAATACGGATGTCTCATCTTCCCTTTGAGCGTAGCACGTGTAGTCCTAGTGGCGTATCTTGAGCAGTGCATATTACAGGCCTCCTACAGCCTAACGTATCAGATGTCACACATTCACCTACTAAATTTGCATCTCAAGCAGCTAAATTCAGACACCCACAGAGTTGCATGAATTGCATGCCCGTAATTAGTTGATAATATATACACCATCGCCCTTACGCAGTATGTACACGTAAAAGACTTGCTATTCGGTCGTTTATGTATTACTGATTTAATTATATGCTTATTTATTTATTTATTTATTTATTTATTTATTTAATACCGAGTAGTTAAAATGTGAGACGAAGATATCAGGAATAAGTGGTAGAAAATTCTGAAATGCAGTCTGTCGAAAGCAGCATGTCTTATTACACCTTGTTATTCCAGTAAGATTAATACTTTAGTATTTCCGAAATTGTTAAGGTTTTTCAGATTATGAAATTTCTACGAAGTGTATTTTAATGCAAAGAATATTGCATTTGAAAAACGTTATTTTATCCATAGTTTTTACGCTTCAGATTCAATAATTATATCAGTAACCTCAACAAAGCACTTTGCACCACTGTAACAAAGGAAAGGAGAATGCGCTGTGCACAGTGCGGGTATGCGAGAGCTTTTGGCAGAGCTGGGGTTTCCCGCTTCAACGGACACACTGTATAGATGGTTCAGCGGAGGATGCCGCTGTTCAGTGGTAGGTCCCTATTAGGGCTACGCTAACAAACACACGTACAGCCTACATAAAAACACCTGATTTAAAGATAATGTAATATTTACGTTAAACCTTTCACAAGTAAGTAGTTGGAAATATAAAATACACAAATAACTTAAGTATTAATCAATCAAGAAGCAGGACTAACCAGAATGAGGACTTAATGCAGTCCAACAGGCCTTGTTGCCTCGTGACCAGCTCCGATTCAAAGTTGGGGGCATTATATACATATATATACCCCGCCTCCCCCCCCCCCCCGAGATGCGAGGTATTTCCCTCCCTGCTGATGAGAACTAAGTTAAAGATAAAGCTATCGTTACAGGCCTGGAGAGGCCCTGAGGGTTCCAGGAGGTTGAGGCTTCCAGATTTCAAGACAATCGACACATGAAGGTGGTAAGGTTGTCAGCCCTACGCACCGCCCGCCTTTACCCCCAGGAACTATTCCTAGTACTCATTTGTGTTAGGGGCTGAGTCGACCCCAGGGCCATAGTGCGACCGGAAGGATTATGCCAATGAAAAATTCCAGAATCGAACCCGCGACCTTCCAGCTTGTAGCCCTGTGGTTCAACCAACTGCGCCACCGCTTGCCCCCATGAGAACTAAGGTGGTTCGCGAAACTTCGGACGCATGTCTGCTCTTCAGATGCAAGACTGCTAGAAATTCTTTGTAAATCGCAAGGGAATTGCACACATAAGCCTATATAGATACGTACATATTTTGGGTTGGCAGTGCTCTCCTATGATGCGGCCCCTGCTGCACCTGCTTAATCAACACTTAGCAGGATATACCAAAATATGCAGTAACGCCCGTCGGTGCATATGTGGGTCTCTTCTGAGGTTAATTTAATGGCGCCATCAGGATCTCGGTGTATACAGCGTCGCGTGATACGAGGACTAGTGAAGGATGAATTGAAAAGACGTGGAACGGAATGTAGTGGTTTACTTCAAGGGAAATTACCGGCATTCATAGGCGTTATTGACGAAAATCACAGAATCTTCGGTCTACATAGCCAGCGTCTTGGTCCACATTTGAAACAGACAAACCCCGAACACAAGACAGAAGCCTTACTGTCAAAGCCACATTGCTTAACACTGTTTGTGAGTCGGAAAGGAATGTAAGCAAATGAAATTTACGTATGTTAATCTCCGTATAATATCAAATGCATAGTCAGTTACATCGATCTTAAAACTTTGAAGACTGGCGGACAAGGAGAAAGTGAAAGACCCATTCAGAAGGCGACAGCAAGGGCTTCACTTTTTAGAAGTTTACCGGACTCCTCCAGATTTTCCGTCTAATAGAAATAGGTTGAAAATGAAAAATTTGGAAGGCGAATGTTAGTGGTTTACCAGTCCCGGGTGGCTGTGCGGTCTAATGCGTAGGTCTGCAGTCGCTTGATTGCTGGAATCTTCGGTTCGAACGAGCTGATCCCTCTTTCAGAGGAGTCTTATCGGGCATGCTTGTCTAATTGTGTGTGATACAGAAACCTCAAAAATGAAGTGGCCTAGACCCAATTTGAGTTGTTGCGCAAAAGAAAAGGAAACAAACAGAAAGAACACAAATATATTATTGTTTGGAAATTCGGGAAACGCAACTCTGATTTAGCTGTATGTCCGTAAGGCTACTTTTGGGAACGTTGGCGACAGAAATTAATTCAATGTAATTGAATAATTATGTTTTGTGTGTTGACTTGGCAACAAATATACCAATTATAAAGCCTGCACAAACACACAAATACAACAAAAACAAGAAACAGAACAGAAAACAGAAGCAGTGGGTGTAGTAGAAGAAATTATGCAAATCACGCGCTGTCTCAGTGACGTCACAGTATGCCATTACATTCATTTGCGCTTTTCCTTGCACCCGCGCCGACTCAACAACAACAAACAGCTTGAAAGACAAAATATCGGTATTACATTAAGCACTTTTTCGGTCTTAGTTTATTAAGGCAAAAATATTATTTATTTATTTTTATTAGTGACTTTTCAATTTTAAATTTTTGTGCTTCCCTTTTTGGCGTTACAATTATTCGTGTTCTCATTTGTCATTTCAGAGTAATTTCCTCACTTTCCTTTACTTGCATAATTGTTGTAGTGCTGAACATCTTTCTGTTGCTAACCAGGGGCAGAAAGACTTTCGTATTTTTAGTAAATCGATTAAATCCCTGAAATCAATTCTGCTTTAATTTGATACAAATTCACTCTTACTGATTTGTGTTTTCTTTTTACACATCAGTTACTGAAATCGTTTATGCATGTTTTGTGTGCTAAGCAACGGCACTGCTATTGTGGAGCAAACCTTTAGGACAATGTTGAATAGCCTATGCCATATGACTCGACACACTTAGAATCTCTCAGGCGTTAAACAGCTTTCAATTCATTGCGTAAAACTTTCAAACAATATGCACCGCATTGCTGTACACTTTTTGACAATGATTTAGCAATATAACACACGGTATAAATAACGATGTGAAATTCGGGCACGCTCAACAAGCATTCAGTTTATCCACAGCAGAGGTAAGAGGAATCTGTACAAAGTCTCTGGGCAAAAAACCGAGTGGAACATGCCTACTCCCTAATTATTATTAGAATACTGAAAGTTTTCTGCTCCTTCTCCATATTCCATTAATTACCGTTAATATCGATCTGAGTGATGATAGATTTCATTTCGGAAATTAAGACATATAATACCAAAATTTGGAGGATTGCAGTAATAATTATCACCCAAAAACCTCAGCCAATCAGTTTAATTAGGTTTGATTGTCCGTTTAAAAATATTACGGCAGCAGAAAAATTTGCTATAATAATAGCGAACATTTACTTTTTTAGTCCCCCATAACACTCATTCTGGTATGCAATATCTCAATGACAGACAGAAACAAGTAGCTTACTCGCATTTTTTGATTGAACCCCAGGGAGTCCCTGAATCCACAGCTTGAAGAATAGCTTGAATGAGACTGTCATCTGCAGCATCCGCTCTGTTGTTGCTGTACAGCTTACAAACGCGATTGGATAGAACAAAGCACGAAATGCATGTATAAACGTAACACTCAAGCGCGTTCATGTAACAATTTTTGCCCAGGAAAACCAATAAGTATTATATATTCTGAGTGTGTGTCTGGGCGGGGCATGTGGCATGTATGGGGGAGGAGAGAGGTGCATACCGGATTTTGGTGGGGAGACCCGAGGGAAGGCGACCACTTGGGAGACCCAGGCGTAGATGGGAGGATAATATTAAGATGGATATTCGGGAAGTGGGATGGGAGGACATGAACTGGATTGATCTGGCTCAGGATAGGGACAGGTGGCGGGCTCTTGTGAATGCGGTAATGAACCTTCGGGTTCCATAAAATGCGGGGAATTTCTTGACTAGCTGAGAAACTGTTAGCTTCTCAAGAAGGCCTCTGCTCCATGGAGTTAGTTAGTTAGTTAGTTAGTTAGTTAGTTAGTTAGTTAGTTAGTTAGTGTGTCTGTAGCCTTAGTTATCCAGCACGCAAAGCGCATGCGGCATGATATAGTGACCTGTGGCCTGTCTGGCTGCACCATATTTTTGCACATTATCTCATAACCAGCATGATTTTCCGAAAGAAATTATTGAACATCTGTGGCTCCACGCATGAAACCCACAACCCACACCTGAACCGTTCCGGGAAAATCTAGGTTACATGCACGGAAAGCGCTGCACTGGAAACAATCACTGCAGGGTGCCGCCACCGCTACTTCACTGCAGGCACTACCTAATGCGTTCCTGTACTGACAGATGAAAGAGTTTGTCAGCCAACACATAGATAACACTATCTCATTTTTTCAAATTTGAGGGTTATGGGTTTCATGCATGGAGCCATAGATATAAAATGTGTGTTTTTATTTTTTCCACAACTCTGACAGGTTTTTCATTCTAAGATGAAGTAAGCGAAATAGTATAACAAACTAAACATATTTTCATGTAAAGTACCAGTTATTTTTGTCGAATTCTAATGGAAGTTCAATTTTCGCGGAAAATTTTAGAAAAATGCTCAAATATCAAATTTAATTAAAATCCATCCAGTGGGAGTATAGTTGTTCCCTGCGGGCGGGCGGACGGACGGACGGACGGACGGACAGACAGACAGACATGACGAAGCCAATAGTCGCTTTTCGCAATTTTGCGAACGCGACTAAAAGGATGTGAGAAATGTAGAAACACGAGTTGTGTTTACGGTAAACATACATGCTACGTAGCTTAGGATACGGAGTACGAAATTCCAAGGAATCTTAATGACGACAATAATAATAATAATAATAATAATAATAATAATAATAATAATAATTTGGTAGGCGTTAAACGGGATTAACCCATTAAGGACGAAGCGTATCGGTTTTATATATAGACTCAGTGCGTACCGCGCTGTAAACCCACTCCACTTCGGTTATAAAAACCAGTCTCTTAATGTTTTATAAGGCAAAAGTTGCTGTTTGTGCTGAGATCCGTACAAAACACATAAACGCAATGTGGGCACCACGTAGAATTTTTAATATTAAACCTGGTCGTATGTAAAGTTACCGCTAGGCTTTAAAAGGTTAAATGTTGCAATTAAATCAGGAAGGCTGCATGGAAAGCATGCAGTGGAACCTTGAAAGTTTGGAAATGTCTTAGTCTTTACTTGATGACAGCAGAAAAATAAGAAACTATGCCCCCGTAGTGGCCGTTCTTTGAAGGATATCTTCACCAATATTTCATACATATGTGTATATATACATACACATATACTATACATATACCATCAGCCCCTGCCTCACTGGAAACACAGAAAATGCCCATTGTAAAGACTAATTTGTAGGCCTCACAAGGCTCTGGCGGATAGTCGCCGGCCTGTCACCGCGGATGCCGGGTTTCGATCACTGGTTCAGTCCATGTGAGATTTGTGGTGGACAAAGTGGCACTGGGACAGATTTTTCTCCGGGTACTTCGGTTTTTCCCTGTCAGATTAATTCCACCGGTGTTCCATAAAAGTAGAAAAACAGAAAAACCTCATCATCTTCATCACAGGGCAGCACAATAAGCCTTCAGGCTGCGGTGAGTCCGTAGCGCCTGCTGCGGGCCCTTGGAAAAAAGACTAACTTCTAGGTGTTATACAGGGAAATACACGTTAATCGCAGTTGCTTTGAGAATTATACGAAACGTAAGTTCATTGTGAGGTAAAAGTACGGAGCTTCTCAATGCGACAAGGGGTTTTAACATGGCTACCACTGAACTTTGAATAACTACAGACTATAAACGTCATTAATTTGGATATACAGTAAATGTATATTTAAGTACGGGAAACCTACACTTAAAAACGAAAATTTCACACACCTAGAAGTAAAGTTTTCTTTCTACACAACATGAAGGCATATGGAAAAGTGGCACTATTGTTCCATCCATTCTTGACTTCGACAATAGATTTTGGTGGGTAGTAAGGTTCACGCCCCGGCCTCCTCTACCGCAAGGGAAGAATTCCAGTACTTACCGAGTGACAGGAAGGGTGGTTACTAGCTCTTTCAAGGTTTAATGAAATAAATTTTCGTCCTACTTTCGAAGGACGTAAGGATGATTCGATATGCACCTAAATGAAGTACCTGAAGACAAATGAGATAAACTTGTGCAATGTGATTGGTCAACGTAAGATTGGTACCGCATATGGGAAATGTCTACTTTGGATTTCGCTCCCCAAAATACGTATGATTATGTACATTGATATATTACGCAAGTATCAAAGACTGAAATAAAATATTTCACTTAGAAATTTTCCATTTCTAGCTACATGTTCTCTATCTACACTTACAAAACTGAGTACCGCAAATGGTACAAAGATTTACGGTCACGTTATGTTTGTCAATTTTAGTAGCCCATTTATTATTTATTATCTACGCTGTCAATAGGTACCTATCTTCGTTCAAACAGACACAAATTTAAGAGAACGTGTACTGCTCTTAGTTTAATACGTTTAATATTCTGACGACACTTTTCACTAGGGTGTGTACAATTTTAATAGTTTGTCCCGGCCCCCCACCCGCCATAAACTGTCCTGAAAATCACGTCAGTAGTTTTCTACAGATTATCACCAGTAATTTTCCTTGTCTTCCTACTTTACCTTATCCCATTACGAAAAAAATTACATAAATTTATTTTTCAAACTAGCAAAATAAATAACGTCCTGCTACTATTTATCTTTATTGAAAGCATTTAAATATACGTTTGCTTCTCACTTTTGCTGCCACTCACGTTTCTTCTTTTGGACTCAACTTTTATCGCACAAATATTCTGCTCGCTCTACAAACAAAGTCCCTTCTCATGGAAAGGTGTGTGTATTAATACAAAATGTAACTCGAGGATATAGTAACAGACATATATACATTGCAGCAAAACGTGCATATCTCAAGAATAATATCTCCTTTTCCCACATCTAAGTAACGATTTTCATTTTTCAGCACACTCAGCCTTTCAAAACGTCATGTTAAGACACCCGGTGGCACTTTGTCATGATTGATTGGAGTTGAGAATCATCCCTCAACGTCAAAAGCTTGATGGAGGTGTTACAGATTCAATGTATTTTGAGAAGATAGACACATATATGTATACCTTACATCTGTCTCTAAACCTAACGGAATAATGTGCCCGTAGATTGAGGCTGTTTGAGAAGAGGAGACTGGGAGAATCTCAGTCCTGGGACGGAAAAGTTAGCATGAGGATGTAGAACACTGCATAATATAAGCTTTGTAATTTTTTCATCAAATATTTTCAAAATAATTAAAAATAATATATGTAAGACGAGAAACCTAGCAAGCATGGGTTGCTGAGAAATAGGCAGAGCGCTTTAGCCGAAAAACATCGAAATAAGAAATATTCAGAATTAGGTGCAGGTGAAGAGTCGATATTCAAATGGGTTGTCAAGTAAGCCCAGAAGCAGTAATCATATCCGTGGGGAGGTTTTACACACAGTACTGACATTTGATTTTCATACATAGGGGCAATTTTTTCACAAGCTGAGCTACTATCAGCCTATCAATTAGAAAAGCCTTTTATAGAGTTAGTTGGTCAGCTATTCATTTGGTTGTAGCAAATATATTCCGGCACTCGATCCCAACACAATACGTACTATCATATAAGTTAATAACGCAGGCAATGCACATAAACGCAACAATGAGGCGCTTTCACGGAAACTTTCTTGCCATGGAAAGGCAGAAGTGTTAAATACTATGAATGTGTCTGTATTCTTGCCTTGGTTATCCCGCATGCAAAGATTTTTCGGCATATTTTATTGTCATCTGTGGCCTGTCTGGCTGTACCACAATTCTGCGCATTATCTTATAAAAGGCACGATATTGGGAAAAATATTACTGAATATAAAGAGCGTGTTTTGATATTCTCTACAAATTTTGTCTGAAATATTTCCAATTCTAAGAAGAATTCAGCGAGATGTTACCATAAAATGTACATAGGTCTTCAAACAGAGTACCTGTTACTCCTGTCAGATTTTGATCTAACTTGAATTTTCTTCACAGATTTTCGATAAGTACTCAAATATAAATTTTCACGAAAATCCCTCGGGTGGGAACCGAGTTGTTCCATGAGGACAAATGGACGGACAGACATACAGACAAACAGACAGACGGAAGGATGGAGACGCATATAGACGGAGACAGAGATATGACAAAGCTAACGATGTTTAATTTTACCAAAAGAGAGGAAAAATGAATGAGCATTAGAAATTTGTTACCATCTATAAAATAATTTAAGTCCAAACACTTTTATTCAGTAATTTAATTTTTCCTTACCTTAGAATTACCACGTCCTGGTTAAAAAATGGGCTGCATTTTTAAGCATAAAATAAATTACAGACACAATCTCAGAGCATTGACGGAAAGAGTAATTTTCTGAGAATTACACTTCCAGATATCCATCGTGGATCCAAGAAAATATTCCTGCACTTCATAATAAATTAATTTAATTTGGAAGTAATTTAAATTAAATAATAATTCCAAAATAAATAATTCCAATATGTTTTACAAATTACATTCTTGATATCTACTATTAATTTCTTATTTACGTATGGCAAACGAAATCTACAATCTCTAACACATTTAAAAATATCCGTTTATAGAAAACGTCTGTACGTCATAACTATGCTGTTATTGGGTGTAACGTTGGCGGTCGACAGGACAGCAGTTCGAGCATAAAGCTTGACCAAAGTTGTCTTTACGGTTCTTAGGTTATAATATGATACAATATGATAATACTTGTTAGTTGCGAAATGTGGGTTTCTCCCAGCGGTGTTGCTGCAGTTCGGTGGGTAAACAGTTTCCCACGTTCTAAACACCGTAAAGCCTCCATATTTGTGATAAATACGTCCAAGGAATGTACCCGCGGGGGAAGAGATGGTGTGTTAAACAGAAAATTGTGATAAATGTACGGAAAGGGCAGTGTTTCACCATTACGACAAAAGGCAGTACTTTCCTCGTAAACACTAGGAAATTTAAAATTGTCCATACCGTGTACGTATGAATTTAATTTGTAGTATTTGGACCAACTCGTACACTAAAAAACCACACCATATCAGGTTTTACATAATTCCCAACATGTTCCGGCGTGGATCTACGCCATCATGTGGGGAACCTTTACAGAACACTTTGAAACTACTGAAGAAAAACACAGTTTTAGTCACCTAAAAGTTCGTTAAAATCGCTGCTGTCCAGTTGATGCACCGCTGAATTCCAAGAAAACATCTGAAAGCACTTTAAAAACCAATTAAAATACTAAAGATGATGCTAATCTGTTTTTTTAACCCAGTCTTTCAGATGATGCATTATGAACCATTTAAAGCCTAGCAGTTACCGTACATATCATCAGTTTTAACATTGCAAAATTTTACATTCTTCCGCAATGTATTTATATGTTTCGTGTGTATGTCAGAACAAACAGCGAACTTTGCCCGACACAACAATCAGTAATTGATTTTTACAACCGAGATGGCAAGTGTTTACTGCGCGGTACGAACTGGGTCTTCAACCGTTTAAAACCTAGCGGTAACTTTACAAACCACCACGTTTAACATTAAAAAATTCTACGTGCTGCCCACATTGCGTTTATGAGTTCTGTACAGATCTCAGAACAAACAGCAACTTTTGCCTTATAAAACATTAAGAGACTGTTTTTATAAGCGAAGTGGAGAGTGTTTACAGCGCGGTACGCACTGAGTCCTTACATAAAACAGATATGCTTCGTCTTCAAAGGGTTAAATATAATGGATTACGTTTCGTCCTTAAAGGGTTAAAGTGTGTATAACTGCCGATAAACTGCAGGTTGTCGTTCTGGAGCGTGCCAGAAAGCTCAATGCGGGACTGTTGAAGGCTTTTAATGTCTAATAAGGAAATATTTACGAAGCAACATAGCATAACATCTCAGAAGACTTCACTTTTCACTTCGTAATTATTCTATAATATTAGAAGATACGGGCAAATAATACTGTATATACATTTGCTTTCTTTCTACATCCTTTCTTGCAAATGTTTCCCACTCCAATATTTATGGGATGTTTCACACAAGAGTTGTTCTTTAATCTACACAGAAAATCGCGTTAACTCCTTATATAAAGTGTCCGTTACTTTGCCTATTTTTAAAGAAAGTTGGAACACATTGTCAAAATGTAGCGAAACTACCTAATGTAATACTTTATCGAAATCCATTTACTGATTCTCGAGATGTTACATGCAGAAAATCGGACAGACATACAAAAGTGACGGAGCAAGTAGGCGTCTTTCTGAAAGTCTTTGCAGGGAAGGCAACACAACTGCGTGTAAATTCACTACTAAACTTCCGAGCACACCGAGGCTCTGCTGGCAGGAACTATGATCTCCCGTCTCTTACATTTGGTTTCCAGTCACCAAGTATCTATATTATACTGGGATAGAAATGGATGCAAATGCACCACCCCACCGTACTCTAATGCAACTTTAGTTCTTCCGGCAGAAATTTTGTAAATTTTTATGACTGCAGATGGCAATTTTCGCTTTTTCAAATCGTCCAAATTGGATCTCGGGCCCACACAGTCTCTTACTCAATGAGCATTCGGGGGTATTTACTGGGAAAGAGGGGGCCGAGGCGTGACTATGACGGCTAACTTTCGTCTACTTTTCAGGTTAAGAATGACTGGAGCTGTGACTCCACTTTACCCTATGCCTTCGCGTCTTGCGTCGGGTAGACAACTTTATTTATTTATAAATGCTGGTGCATGACAAATATCCTACCCACATCGAGTATGCAGTAAAATAAAATTCAAGGTCATCTGCAACACAAATTTGGTAACAGGCTATATTAAATTATTATCTGCTACATGTTTCGACCGTATATACGGATCATTATTTGTATAAACACAACAAGTGAAACACTTTATGTTACTCAAACCGTGCACTGTAATAAGCATACAGTACCACAGACTAACCACATGCACACTTTATTGTACACTAAAATGTTCAAACTACACTCCTACATGGTTCGGACCGTCATTCGGTTCATCTTCAGGAAGAGTGACAATTTCACAAATCACACATTATCCAAAAATATGAAGCCAAGATTAGCATAATCTGTTGTTATATACACATCTTGTTATACCATACTGCGGAGTTGTCTTGTGCAATTTGGATTTTATGTTCTTATATTATATTATGTATAAGATCGAAATAACTAGCTGATTAGAAATGCGATGTGTAACAAAAGTTGTGTTCAGACAGACCTATAATTTTGTTGCATGATAATAAAAGCACAAAGGAATCAAATTTCCCAAGCAAATTTTTGATCTTATCACATTAATAAATACGAAAAAATAATTATGGAATAATAACTACGAAATTTTCTTCATCATTGTCCCACGGCATCCCAATTAATACCAGTATCTCCTCTCTCCCTCTTCAAAATTCTCGATCTATATAAAACCCCAAGGAACGCGTAGGCATGCCCGTAAGAGATAACAGGCAAAATTACAGTTTCGGAGAATCAACACGTTTCTATTTACTCTCACAAGACAGAAAGTTACAACTTCCTGAACTGAATACTGTTACGAGTTTCTAATTTTCATTCGTAACTTTAAGACTAGCAATTTAAAGTGCGTGATATCTGTCCTGCCTCAAGGCTGCACACTACCGGAAAGTAAAAATTGCTGAATGTAGAATTTCAGACATATAGAGTATTCCATATAATTTGTCGTCAGCGCAAGGAACTGATTCAAAAGGCTTTGTACACTATAGACAAATACATACATATTCACGTCTTTCATTAGATTGTTAGGATCCTTACCCAAGGCATCATCAAACGACCTTCACCAATAGTGACGTCAACAGGGTTTCCACATAAAGCTTCCATGTATAAGGCATCTGGCATGGCACTATTCAGTACGTATTAAATCCCACGCTGTTACACATATAACTGGAACTATTAGTAAGTTCTCATCACAAAATCTGAGCCTTATCTATATTGCACTCCTCAATGAGGAGGTTACCTTTTGATAAAGAGGTGCAGCTCAGAGCTGCAACAGGTTCCAAATGCTTCCGGTTGACATACAAAGTTCGGGGTACTGTTAAGGCAGACCAACAAATGCACACACTGTCTAATGTCCTAAGAGTATAGGAATCTGCACGGTGTAAAATATATAAAAAAAAGTGTTCGGAGTAGTTTGTGAATTTCGTGACAGTTGTCAAAATTTGTAAAAGTAGAAAAGAGAATACTCGAAGACCTGCGAGAGTTATCGAAAAGTCTCGATGTTCCTGTTCACTGAAGGGTCCGAGTGGTATATTTTTATTCTCGGGGCGATCCCCCATATTTGTGAAACCGTGCAGCATGAAACCGCGGAAAGCGAGAGAGGAGTGTCTACAGTTCTAACGTACACTTATTTCAAACCAAAAGCAAAATACCTGGGACATGTACTGTCTTATGGAAGAGACGAAAATATTTAACAGTGAAATTAACTCAACGTCTTTAGATAACGATCCACCAATCATGTTCTAAAACCTTCAAAAATCCACAAGCACACTAGCAGACCGAGAATACCAAGTAACACACACTCTAAGGTATCGCAGCGAAATTTGACACTAAAGGTTAAAGACAAAGCCAGAATCAGAGAAACAGACATCACATTTTTCAGAAGAACCACAAAAGCACGCTGTTAGGCTACAAAAGAAATCAGACTATTCTAAAAGAACTAAAAACACAACCAGTTTTGGAAAAAATCAACAAACGTAACAATAAATTATACAGCATTTGAGTAGAATGGACTGATCCAGAATAACGCCAACTGTTAAAAAGACTTCTGAATTGGAACATTGAAACTAGAACGGGCGACGAGATCAAGTCCTTGAAAGCATGATGATGATGATGATGATGATGATGATGATGATGGTGGTGGTGGTGGTGGTGGTGGTGGTGATGATGGTGATGACGACGATGATGATGATGATGATGACGACGACGACGACGACGATTGTGGTGGTGGTGGTGGTGGTGAAGATTTATTTCAGTCTTCAAAGGCCTAATGGTTCTAAAAGGAGACTATGAGTATAACAAAACTTCAGAATTTATTTAAATATTAATATTTATGCCTACTCGAGGAAGAGAGTTGATGCACAGGGAACAATGGATGAACGAACAAAAAATTAAGGCAGGTACCCGAAACATTTTAATGCACGACCATATCTTTGTATTCCAGACATTTTTCTGGTGCTCAACCCATTTATAATACGTACAAGATCATTCATATTTTTGACCCTGAACACTGTTAAAATGTCCACACCCTTTATTCCCCGTGATCACACTTTTTGTAACTCTTCATAATTCTTTCCGTGTTAGGTAGGCCTATACAATGTTACCACTATTTTAGGCGCGTTCACAAAATTGCAAAGAACGATTACTAGCTTCGTCATGTCTGTCCGTCCGTCTCTCTGCCTGTCAGTACGCATGGAACAACTGGGTTCCCAAGGGACGGGTTTTCGTGAAACGTTATACTTGTAAGTTTTTCTAAAATCTGCCAATAAAGTTTCAATTTCGTTAAAATCTGACAAGAATAACGGGCACTTTACGTGAAGTCCTACGTACATTTATGATAACCTATCGTTCAATTCTTCTTAGAATAAGAAACGTTTCAGACAAGGAGTGTAGAGAAAATCAAAACACATATTTTATATTCAGTAACTTTTTTCCGAAAATCGTGTCGTTTAAGAGATAATGTGGAAAAACACGGTAGCGTAGGACAGGCCATAGGTAACAATATAGTGAGTCGCATGCACATTGCTTGCTGGATAACTAAGGCTACAGACACACAATCAGAATACGTCACACTTATTGCTTTTACACGACAACAGTGGTTAAGCGGAACGTCTCAGTGTTGCGTTTTCAGTATATTGCCTGTCCTGCTATGGTCTGTTATTTATTTCTACCCATATCTTGTTATTTGCATGTTTATGTTGACTTTTCTATTTTGAAATTATGTCACACATAACTTGTAGTATTCACACACCCGAGAAATTTTGTAATTTCTGACTTAAAACAATATATTCTAGTAAATGGATGGCACAGTCCTAATCTAGGTGTGTGTGTGTGTGTGTGTGTCTGTGTGTGTGTATATACCAGATTTGCTATTCCTAGACCTAATTAATAATAAAAATTACAATTGCTTTCCCTTAAATAAGCACAGGCCTAATAGTAATAACATTAAAAATAAGACAGTTATTATAGACTGCAATTTGTAGCAGATCACTATCAAATATTACTGCGTAATATTAAACTTTTTCGAGTGCAATGGCAGTGACAGCGGTAAACTCAGCAAGTAAAACAGTCTTAAGTGTATGTGGGTCTTCATGTAAAATGCCGTGTTACTTTTGTCTGATTATAACCAAAATCAAATTTTCTCGATAGAATTCATGAAACTAACTATTATAAAATTTTACGAGTCTGAATCCAGTAGGAGACGAGTTATTTCATGCAGACGGACGGACATACAAGATGAATCTAATATTCGCTCTTCGCAACTTTTTAAGCGTGTCTGAAGACGAAGAATATAGCATGCAACAGAACAAAAGGAATTTGAAAAAAAAATGAAAAAACTATAACATCAATGCCCTACTTTTTAGTGTGTTATATTCCTGCACCTTAACCATGAAAATGTCCAAAAGCAAACTATTTCTTTTGGAGTTATAACTTCCGACGTTGAATATGAAAATGACTGCAACATGTTTAAAAACCACAGCACCAACCCTTGACATGAACAAATTGGACTCTGTCTTTCCTAGACACAGCACAGCGCAGTGGTCAACGTCAATTTCGGTCGCAGCCCCCCCGTTGTATTAATTAGCAGTGCGGCGCAGGATGGCGGAAATGACATGTTGACGAGGACGCGTCACATTTGTATTGATTCTGTACCTTGAAAATGGATGTCACTAAAATTCAAACTAGGTTTTTTCCTTGCACTGCATTATCACCACTACTACTGATAAATGGAAATTAAAATTGCGTGTATTCTGCACTGGGGGGGTCACTTACCTTAACCCTTTAAAGCCTAGCGGTAACTTTACGTACGACCAAGTTTAACATTAAAAAATTCTACGTGGTGCCCACATTGCGTTTATGTGTTTTGTACGGATCTCAGAACAAACAGCAACTTTGCCTTATAAAACATTAAGAGGTTGGTTTTATAACCGAAGTGGAGAGTGTTTACAGCGCGGTACGCACTGAGCCCTTATATAAAAGAGATACGCTGCGTCTTTAAAGGGTTAATCCTGGTTTCAAATAGGAGTATTTTTAAAAAGGGTATTTGTGGTACTCGCACAGAAACAGCAAACAGACTAGGCAAGGTCTCTTTCACATCCTTTCGGACTCGTTGTTTGACGAAAAATCTCTTCCTATCTAACCTAACCCCATGAAGTACAGTCATTCTTAAGACGCTAATCGGCCCTTATCTACACAAGGAATTCTCCGTATTTTATGGAAACTTGGGGTTAATTACCGTATTCACAAAGGGCCACCATATGTTCCTACCCTCAGCCAGACGAATCCCGTCCATACCCCTATCCTACTTCTTGAAGATAATTTTAATATTATTCTCCCATCTAGCCTAGGCCTTCCACGTGGCTCCTTTCCTTCCGGTTTCCCCACCAGCACAAGCGTTCTGTGGGCCCCAAAAAGCCCGCCACTGCATTTCACACTACCTCCATACTGATTTCACTATGGCTGCAGGAAGTGGCCAGGCAAAGTTTTCAAGGTTCTTTTTTAGTTTAGGAAATGAATATTTTTCGTCGCACGTTATAAACTCTTCAAGGATTCTAAATTCTTAGAGCCTTACACTAAAAGTCAGCAGAGATAATGTTGAAGTAAAATTTAAAGTTCGATACCTGCAAAATATGTTCCTTTTTTACTAAATGTACAAAATATTATTAATGGTTGAACAAAATATGTAACAACTTATTGCTTAAAATGACGCGCGACATGGTTTAAGTTTCAAAATTATTTGCTCGGCAAACATACACATTCAGTTTGTTAGCTCCTGATTTAGGAAGTTCCCCTTTACGCATTCTGGCAACGTAATCGAATGGTTTCTCTTAGCAATCAGAAAAATTCTGAATACCAATTGGGCCCTCAGTTCATTCAAAATGTATTCATGTCTCTTCTTGTTTTCCCGTGTACTTTACTGCCCGGCTCCAAATTTGATTTTCATAAGCTACACTTTTGGATTTTATCCAGTTCTTTGTTCTCCAGGAAAGCTGGGAAATCGAAAGTGATTCAAGTAATATTAGAGGCTTTTGCGGCTGGGAAGGTTCATGCCTTCTGTTCAGAGTCTCTGAGTACTATGATAAGCATTTACCAAAATTATGGCGGAATATTCATTTTCATAATGCGCCTTACGATTCCTTGAGTAGTTACAGGCTTTAGTGTGTTTTATAAACATAAAATGTTTCTTGTATTGAAATAAGGGTACGTTTTTGGAACATGGTCAAGAAACCTGACAGATACAGCTGCACTCCATTTTGTAGGACACACTGCCGTTAATGATTTTAATGAATCCTCATTGATCTTCCTAAACCGACTGTCCACATTTCAAATACGATAATTTTCCAAATTACTTTACGGCACACGAATCCATTACCTTCCTTTGATATCGCCAGTTTGCAAGCATATATTACCCGGTGTGTTCATATTTAAATTCATAAAACGGTTTGCAAAAATAAGCTACCTTTTCGTTGTACGTAACGCCCTGTAACAGTGTGATACTCACATAGAGATCAACCTATTCGTATGCTAAGGGTTATATACACTGTAATAGGACAAAATCTGCAAGAGGGGTTTTCATATACCTACTGTTACCAACACACAATTACTTTCGTTCTACAGACAATGCTTTAAAAATCATGCCTAAATATAAATCACCGTATCTTAAGCCGCACTGAAACAAAAACATAAACCGTCTTTCAAAAAGTATGCTGTAAGTTTCTGCCTCCTTCTCAGTTCATGCATCGGTATACTTTAGGGTGTTTCAGCACAGGACTTCGAGAGTTTCCACCGTGATGATATTGCCGTTTTCACTATCAATTTTCAGTTTTTTACGTCCCTTGGGCTATATTGGTTTAGCGTTCTTGAAAGAAGTATAACAAAATAAAGCCAGGGGATATCATATCCTCGAAATTAGTCGGAAGATGTGCTGTGAAATGTTCCTTTCTTTACAATGTCTGGTATTAAGTTATGTTCCAAATGGATTGTCCTTAAATTGCGTATAATTTCTCGAATCTACTCTATGCATTCACAATTTGTTTCTATAAACGCTCACTCAGTAAGGGATGAAAAATCCTGTAGTGTCATAATAACTTACACCTCTGTAATTTCATATCTGTTTGACCCTCGACCCACATCCTGTTTTAAAGCACAGCACCAGCTTTACCGTATTTCTAAACCATTCTGTGGGTCACAATAATAAACATCCAATCCCTTTGTACAGTTGTAATATATTTCCGGTGTTCATTGTTCTATTAAATATAAAGAGATGACCTCCGGCTGAGTGGCTAGGAATGTGTTAGAAACACGATCGGCTGTGAACACCGATTGTATTCGTACACATAAAAGCATATTTGCATTCATTTAAATGCAGCAGCCAAGAAGCTTATGCGCTGCATTTTTACAGGAGATCTGAAACCTAAATAACAACACTCATGTTATTTCTGCAGCAACTGACACGTGCTTGATCCCGAGGGTACCCACGCGCTTGTCAAATAATGTTTGGAATTAAGGCCATCTTTATTGTTTCCATGGGCACGCGGTGGCGCAGTTGGTTGAGGCACTGCGCTACATACCGGAAGGTTGAGGGTTCGATTCCCGACGGTGTTATTTTCATTGACATAATCCTTTCGGTCGCAATGTGGCCCTGGGGTCAACTCAGCCTCTAACAGAAATGAGTACAAGGAATATTTCCTGTGCCGATTGTCTTGAAATCTGGGAGCCTCAGCTTCCTGGAAACTTCTGGGCCTGTCCAGGCCTGTAATGGGATTGCTTTATTTTTATTTTTTCTATATTTTCCATTGGAGTGGTGTGTGTTAATGTGCCAAAATGTGAGAAGAGGAATGTGCTAAATATGACAACCTCAATGTTTGGCCCTCTGCATGCCACCAAGTAGTTGGGGGATTGTAGGTGTGGCTCCACTCATTCTTAGCCCCGACACTAGATACATATGTGTGGTCAAATTCACGCGCCAGGCCATTACACCCAAAAAAAGAGCCCAGCTACCCACTGACCAGGAGATTGCATGGACACCGGTGTCGACCTGGCGGCTTTACAGAAAAGAAAAACGTCTTACCCCTGCCAAGCAACGAACCAGGATTCCACGGCGATAAAATCCTCAGCCTATTCATTAATCTATAACGACTCCACTAAGCGGGTTTCTTACCAAATTTTATCAGAGACAAGAAAATGACAGGGCAGCCTTGGCTGAGTACTATAACAAGGTAAACTACGAAGGATTTAAAGAAATGTAAACGAAGATTCTGTGATGCTTATTCCAAATTACAAGATTACAGTAAATAAAATATAGACATAAAGAGAAATTACGTGTTTTGTTTCACATTGCCCTAGTACTTATAAAACTCAAAGCTACCAACATACGCTACATCAATAAGCGGAATGTTAATGTACTATGAAGAAAAAAAATAACAAGACAAACACTGGGACACAAATTGCTACGGCGAAGAGATTTTGGAAGCCTGGGAAAAATATGGGAACACGAAATATGGTATCTACAGCAAGGACGCTTAGCTTTTGGAGTCCAATATACACAAAGTTACCAGATATTTAAATTAACTCATGGTCGAGTATCTATGGCTATAATGGCTACAAAAGTTACTTGAAATAACACACTTGTGACTACAAGTGCCTGGTTTAGCGTATGGGAAAGTTCTCGCTACAGTAAGTGGGTCTTTAGCAGCTACGAAACTGAAATAACAGGAGACGAAGGCATGAGAGCATTGCAGATATGTGTACTGTGACGAAGTTCATACTGCGAACGTCAAAATGTAATATCTGAGCAACTGGAATAGCAGGAAAGAAGGCACAAGCACAATGCAGATACGTGTCTTGTGGTAAAGTTTACACTGTAGTAAGCGCATCTTTAATAGCTACGAAAATGAATGAAGAAGCAAGCAGAGAAGATATATGTGTATATGTATATACTGCGAGGAAGACTCTGCGCTTCAGAAAATACGAAATATTACCGAAAACTAAAAATTGAATAAAAATGAGTCACTTGATATTAAAATGTTTCCCAAAGTTGAAATATAATTTCAGATTTTAGTAAGACCCAAAGAAACTTACTGGTTGTGTGACACTGCGTTCCTTCTTTGGCACAGCAGTGCATAATTGATCGGATCAAGCTTACAGTGACAAGAAGACGGATCGGGAAACTTTTCTTCTGTTATTTCATTTCACAATTTTCAAATGTGAAGCGCAAGTTTCCCCAAATATGTAGGCGCAAAAATTAATTGTACGTGCAGTGATAATTTTGAAAATGTAAGATACTTGTGCACTAAGCATAGTCCACAATTTGTGTCTATTACCGCCTCATTCCAAGGCACTGATATTGTGAGAGTTTATTATCTACTTCATTTTCGCGTGCAGCCTCATGTGTAACAGAATTAAAACGCAATTTATAAAACAGTAAATGTCCTCAGAGAACTACATTTTTGACACGTTCTCTTTGTTACTGTCAACAGAGTTTAAATTCTTTGTCTTTTGAATAAAACGCGATTATTGGAAGTGTGACTTCCACGTTTAACAGAACACAGTACTACACAGTTTCTATCCGTGTCTTAAAAACAGATTTGTAATCGATTACAACTGACACGTTGAAATCAGGATAATATCACATTTCTTTTACTTCCCTTACAAATGTCATGATGCGCACTCGGTCATGTCAGATGGTTATGGTTATATCACAATGCCTCCTTCGATTTCAACTCGTACCTCACAGAGAACCCAGTGTGTGTCAATGGTGGCATCCACATACGTACGTTTTCAAGTAAAATCTGTTATTTTTATCGAGTCTAATGAAAATCAAAATGTATTGCCAAATTATCTTAAATACCCAAATACGAAATATCAGGAAAATCTGTCCATCTAGAGTCGCGTTGTTCCACGAAAACAGACAGCCATATAGACAGTTTGACACATAACGATTTTGCAAATCCTTTGCCAAAGCGCCTAATGATGAATAAGTTTCTTCAATCTAACACAGCCGAAAAACCCTTTTTTTTATATGGAGGATGCACCATCAGTAGTAACTGACAGGCAGTGTTTCTACAGCCACGTCATGGCTGGCAACGGAGGTTCTGAGTGCTCCGTAGACATCGTTACATCATGTAGTGTCTTTCACTGTGAAAAAGGGACCGTAAATCTTCTTTGACGCTACAGACTGTAACTGCCATTCTCAGACGAAAAAAAAAACATATTATGTAGTGAATAGAGATGCATCCGTTTGCACAAGCATTTGCAAAGAAACTCACACACACAGGACTACAGATCAGCTTTCATTTGGTGTCTTGCACTTTCTGCCATTAACATCTCAGATTTCTTATGGCAGAAAATGTACTTGGGGCCTGCAGTAATACCCGACTTTTTTTAACGGAGGAAACAAGGATTGTACATATTGCACAAATCTGTGACGGTTTTTACATTTCATTAGAAACCGAGATACACGAAGAAAATGTACTTGTAGCAACAAATTTATCCAAATTTTAAAAACTAAAGTTTGGTGTAATTTCAGCTAAGATTTAGCAAGTTTCTGTGTTCTTAATTTTTCTCTCCATAGAGGTCTCCTATTCAAACGCTTTCTAAAACCTTTGAAAAAGGGTTTTAAAATTTTCTTTCTTAGACACAGCTAAATGAAAATTACATGTTGAGCATAAAATCTCTCTTTTGTCATAACAATAAAATGTTCGTTCTGACATTCATTATGACTACGATTTTCTTACATTTTCTGCATTCATTTAAGAGCGTTCTTCATTGTATTAGCAATATTTACACGTAGTTGACAGAATAGTAACCGTGTAATGCAAAGGGCGGTTTACAATGCCTCCATTCTCTGTCCTGTGGTTTGGTTTCAGGTAGCACTACGTAGCTAAACACACAGGAGGGAGCTTCCGAGAAATAAAGAGGTCCCGCTGTTCCAGCACGATGATTATAGAATCAATGAAAACATCAACTGAATACGAGTCTGTACTCAAGACACGTTTCACATTTACTGCAATAATTCCGAATTACACTCAGTGAGTATCAGAGTAGTAATTGAAACGGTAGTTTACTTATATTCTGTAGCATGGTGATATTGCATGGACACGGGGATGTCTGCTAAACCTTTTTAATATTATGATCGTAAATATATACTCTTAGTTTCTAAATATTGACTGAGGAACATAAGACGACTGATCATTCAGTGGCAATGGACAGGTTTGGCATGCTTGATTTAGCGAGTTACAAAACAGGCAATTAAGCTCAGTCATGAATAATTCATGACGGAAGCAAGGCGGTGAGTAGAATATTCCGAACATAAGGGACGAACTGAGCGAAGAAGGAAGGAAACTTAACGTCCAGTACATAAGAAGACGCTTCGTAATTAATACACTTTTCTTGTACCATGAGTCTGAGTAGTGTACAGGCTAGAATAAGCAAGCAGCCGTGTTCTAATGGAGGGATGTCAGTCAGGCTTCTTCGAACATGAATGCAAGTAATAAAAAATACAGTCGTGTGGTCAAACCTAAGAAGTTATCATGGTGAGACTAGTTTAAAAATAGCGGAGTATAAAATTTAGGAAATGTAACGACACCGTTAACATTGTCGCAGTGGCCGCGCGGTCTAAGGCTTGGGCTTTCGGCCGAGCAGTTGCTGGGATCGTGGGTTCGAATCCCACTGGAAGCATGGATGCTTTTCTCTTCTGAGTGTTTATGTGTTGTCAGGTAGATGTCTCTACGACGGGCTGATCACTCGTCCAGGGGAGTCCCACCGAGTGTTGTGTGTCTGAGTGTGGTCTAGAAACCTCCAAAAAGGAGGCTGCCTAGGCCCGATTTGGGCTGCTGCACCACAGGAAAGGAACACCTTTGAAATTGTACGCGTGCAACCTTACATACATATACGGTGTATATATCTCTCGCACAAAGGTTTCTTCATCTCAGCCTAGGTATAGGCCTATACGAGGTTTCTTTTCAAGAAGGGAGTAAAAGAAAACAAAAGACAGTCGTGATTTCAGGCTTCCGCCGCGATTCTGATGAGATTTGCGCTCTTCTGGGGTATAACGCAGCGTCGAGTGGTAATCCTTTACCGACGTTTCGGGACAAAGTATCGGTCCCATCTTCACCGGTCAAGAAGAAGAAGAAGAAGAAGAAGAAGAAGAAGAAGAAGAAGAAGAAGAAGAAGAACTCTTCTTGGACTTCTTGACTCTTGAAGATGGGACTGATACGTTGTCCCGAAACGTCGGTAAAGGATTACCACTCGACGCTGCTTTATACCCCAGAACAGCGCAGATCTTAAAAGAGAGTCGTCGTTATACACCGCATGAAGGCGTATATGAGGAGCGGTGTAGTCACAATCGTTCTTAGCCTCTGCACTAGATGACGGTATGTGGTTAGGTTCACGCACCGACCGCTTCAACCTTAGGGAAAGAACCCTAATGCCCATTGAACAGAAGGCAGAGTGGGCTTCAGTACCGAAACGGAACGTAGAGAAGCAAAAGCCCCCCGTCCTGCTACGGGTTCCAAATCCAAACCGTCCATCTTGTTCCTAGTCACTATCCCGAATTCCCAAAAAACAAATACACAATTAGTATATTCTTGTGGAAGTACAGATTCCGTATTTTCAAACTTGGGCTCTGGATGAAGGTGGCTCTTCAGCGTCTCGTGCCGACGGCCTTACTCCTTGGAGAATAACCCCCCCTCCCCGTACCCAGTTAAGCGAATTTACACAGAAGGCATGTGCATTCCCTGGAAAACATGTTTATCATTTAATTACATGACGTCCGGTACAGTTTTTTGTGTATGACATCAAGGTATATGGGAGTGGAAATATATCTCCACTCACTGCTAACCTTGGCACTTGATGGAGATGGGTAATTATGATACGCTTTGCCCGCTGTACGTCTCGGAATGCGCCTGTGGTGTCCACCTAACAGCAAGCTGCGTGAAACCCACAGCCGGCCTGGATGCTTTACAGGAGAAAAGAACGTTTACTCCTGCCGGGAATCCAACAACGGTTATTCGGCAGTCCTGTCTGTAGCTTCGTCTGTACACCGAGTGAATTAGCCATCTTACCTTTGAAGGTCTATATTCATCTAAACATTTAAATTTCAGTTCCTGCCTCCCAGAAAGTAATTACCCCACCTTACAAGAAGAAAGCATTTGATGTTTTACGTAGCTCATTTCCGTGCATATATTTACATTTCAGTAAAATTAAACCAACAATGCACAGTACTTTGTATTGTATTTATTTAGCTTCTATTCTTACTTTTCCCCGACACGTTTCGGCATCTATATTATCATTTTCGAAGGGGTTCATTTTAATTACATAAAGCTTTTTTATCGTGCAGTAACATGTGACTCTTAAAACGTATTATTGCTGTTTGTTTTGAGAATAACATGAATCCCATATATACAATGTAGATTTTAAAGAGTAAAGTAGATAATGCATATAATTAGACAACTTGGAAGGGGGTAAATATATCTTAATACAGATGCCAATTGTCTTTTTATGTACATGCATAGAGAAACATATTTGAGGCTTGAGGTCTTCTAGAACACGACGCTCATTGGGTTCCTTAACCATTGAAGACGCAGACAGTACTGTCCTTCGGAAGGCCGGGAGCGAATCACCGAATAATATAACATCATATCCCACAGTACCCTAATTCCCAGACACATCGCTGTGAGAAGATTAAATCACGCACATTTGTGTTTTTGTATTATGTACATAATCTATTGATGCGACAGGATATAAGCTTGTATAAACTTATAAGAATTTTGATCTACAGGTTTTCTTTCTACATACGAGTACAAAGACAGAAATTGCAGAGAGGATGTCTGCAGTTGCATGGGTGAAATTTCTAGTAAGTGCAGAGAAAATTCATTCCCTAACATGATTGGAAAGTAGTAACGTTTATAAGCAAACAGAGTGTACCTGCAATTACTTAAGTGACATTTCTAACAAATGCAGGAGAAATTTCTTCCCTAACATGGTCGAACTGTAATTTTTAAAAGCAATGTAGGGTGTCTCCAATTACACAAGTGAGACTGCTAGCAAATGCAGGGAAAAATTTATTCCCTAAATTGACTGGAATATAATAACTTCTGTAAGCAAAGCAGGACTCTTCTCTTTACACACGTCTACTGTAAAGTCGTGGGGCACGCGGTGGTGGCGTTAGTTGAGGCACAGCGCTAAAAGCCGGAAGGTCGCGGGTTCGATTTCCGATAATGTAATTGGAATTTTTCATTGACATAATCCTTCCGGCCGCATTATGGCCCTGGGATCGACTCAGCCTCCAAAAGAAATGAGTGCCAAAAATATTTCCTGCTAGGTAGAGGCGGCCAGTGCCTAGGGCTGAAAAACTTACCACCTTCATGTGCCGACTGTCTTGATATCTGGGAGCCTCAACTTCCTGGAACCCTCAGGGCCTGTCCAGGCCTGTAATGGCATGGCTTTACCTTTACTTTAAAGTCGTAATTTATAAAATGCCCACGTACTCCTACACAACAAGCAGAACTACTCCTTTCTTTCGATGCCAACGTATAAGCAATCACAAAAAGTACTGGTTTTAGGTAAAATGCCCAATTTGTGTGTATAAAAAGCAAGATATTGCGTTTCTACATTGCAGCAGCAATACATGTCACGGTGTGACACTCCACTTCTTTGTCGATTAAGTGCATGCTTGCTTCTTTTGTGTACGCGGAAGGATATAAAATATTCTGAAAACAGCTTAAAGGAAGTGAAGATCAATAGTCCATAAGAGTAGTGTCTTTATAAGTTCTTAGAATAGAATGAGGTACTCCGCCCGATATTACAGTGGTAGAACCCAACGGTTTCCCCACACTAATAACTCAAAGCCCGCAGCTGAACAAGATTCTGGACGAGTTCCATCCGCCTCTGTTTCTTATCAATAATCTTCACTTTAAATTCACATTTTTCTGAAAATTTCAAATATTAATATTTTCAGGGCGTCCTCTGTCAAAATTGCACATAAACTTCACGTTTTCCCTACATCCAGTCAAAATTGACTCAACATATTTTGTTGTCAACAAATTTTCTTGCCAGCAAATTTTGTTGCTAAAACAAAGCTGGACAACGCACACGCCAAGCAGTACCTCGTCATCCAATAACACTAATCGCTTGATCATCCCTTACGCTCAAACGTTTTGTCGAGCGCCTTTTGTCCAAGCACTTTCAATGCACGTCATTTCCTCAAAGGAAGAGATCGAGTTCCTGAAGATTAGACAATAACCGGAAACTTTGTTGCTGATATTCAGTGTTTCGGAAAGCAGACGCATCACTAAGCAAATTTAGCTGACTTACCTGTCGATCTAGCAACAAAAGCTGTTTTCTGTTAAAGAACAACGGAGCTGGAAACATAACTGTTTCTATAGCCAACAAATATTTCAACTACACTTCAATGAACAAAGCATCAACTTGACTACGTTTGTGGCCGGCCTTGGCTATAACTTTGAGTATGATTTAAGTAAAATTATTGCTTTGTCTACATTGAGACAAGACAGCTGATCCGTTCACCTGTAGAAATTAATAAAGTGTCACACTTTAATGATTCCTTACTGTCTTTAGGATATAGAGCTTTGTAATTTGGTAACTAGGTATCACCATGATACAGTGTCAAAATTCCTCCACTTTTAAAGTTTTACCCTGAAGACGGAGGCAGCAAGTCCATCCGAAAATTTAGTGCGTACCAAAAAGGTTGGTATCATTCCAGAAGACAGCAATACAGTACAGTCCCGATTATCCGAGATAATGTGGACCGAGGGAACCTCCGATAATCAAAACCTCAAATGACGCGGAAGGTTTGGTAAATTATAATTAAATAAACTGGATTGGAATATATTAACCCTTTAAAGACGAAGCGTATCTGTTTTATATAAGGACTCAGCGCGTACCGCCCTGTAAACGCTCTCCATCTTGGTTATAAAAACCAGTCTCTTAATGTTTTATAAGCCAAAAGTTGCTGTTTGTTCTGAGATCCGTACAAAACACATAAACGCAATGTGGGCACCACGTAGAGTTTCTGAATGTTAAACCTGGTGGTATGTAAAGTTACCGCTAGACTTTAAAAGGTTACAGTGATTATGTACACTCTATTTTCAGGATATACCTAAAATTAAACACAATTTAAAAAATAGTACTGTGTTTAGAATTAGAGGTCATAGACAAATACAGTCTACACTTGCAGGCGTTAACACTACACCTTAACCTTTTAAAGCCTAGCGGTAACTTTACGTACCACCAGGTTTAACATTAAAAAATTCTACGTGGTGCCCACATTGCGTTTATGTGTTTTGTACGGACCTCAGAACAAACAGCGACTTTTGCCTTATAAAACATTAAGAGACTGGTTTTTATAACCGAAGTGGAGAGTGTTTACAGCGCGGTACGCAAAGAGTTCTTATATAAAACAGATACGTTCCGTCTTTAAAGGGTTAATATCACATAAAAATTCCTTAATTGGGTTGTGTTTCATAGAAGCTCCTCACGGACGTGAGTCATCACTGAGTTCCCGCTTTGTACTGAACTACGTACTCTTGCCTTCCATGAAATGATATACAACTTTTCGATATTTCACCTCGGATAACGCGGAACCTCGGTTAAACGAGTCTCGGTTATCCGCGACCCTACTGCCCCAGTCATAGCCGTCAGACTGTCGGATCTCACATATATCTTAGACGACATATAGTGCCTGTTCTTTAGACGCTGCCACCCCTGATGCCTGCAGATAAAAAGCACCAACTGAAGTATTCAGTTCTACAGGTGTTAATATGATGCGCTCCGTGACGTATTGTACACACTTCACCAAGACCTCCTTAACAGTAAAAATGTAATAGGCTTTCACGTACTCACGTAAATGCAAGTTCTTTTACGCCTGTATGAACACGGGCTTTCCTGCGCACAATTTACGAAAACTCGTACTTGCTAGCAATATTATGTGCAGAATATTTAAACTGCTTTTATCGAAATCGACACTAATTGTAAAAAAAACAGGTGCAAAATTTCATTTACGCCCTCTTGGTAAAACATGTCTTCCACTGAACCGGTTTCCACGCAACTGAAAATCACTCAACTTTATTACGTCACGATATTTCTTAACCAGTAAAGTTCATATCTCTCAAAAGAGTGAATGTACGGGTAGAAGGTCCTGTACGCCTTTACATCAAGCATATTTCCCACTGAGCCGATTTTCCCGAAATTCAGGTTTGCTTAGCAGATTTTTAGGAAGAACACCTGTAATGACTACCATGACGCGATATAAGGTTTACCTGTGTTAATAGACAAGAGACAGACGGCGAGGTAAGTGGACTAAAGGACGTGGTCTGCACATAAGGCCTTATTCTTCACTTCGTAAAGGAACTCTACACAGCATTTGAAGAGCAAGCTCCAGACAAACATAGGACAAAAAAATGTAATTCTATTGAATGTATTAGAAGAGTTCAGATTGAATTTGAAGGAAGAAGAATGGAATTGATTCTCAATAAGACAACAGAACTATTTTGTACTGAAATCTTACATAAGCTTTTGTGTGTCTGAGGAAAAGTAATTACAGTTAGTTCTTCTATTACTCTTGAGAGTTAATGTAAATTCGCTACAGCGGCATTGATGAATAAGTGAACGCTGTTTCTATGACGGCAAATTTGCTGTACGCATGTTGGCTGTTACGCGATTTCAGCGACCAGTGTGAAGGATTTTTTAATTCTACCCTAGGAGTCGACTTACACGTAAGTCAAACAAAAAAGGTTGGATGATGGGCCAAATTGCTTCCGATATTGTTATTCACTTTGCATAGAAAAATTCGGAAGGCAATGAATCACAAGCATCCACTTCAGGATTAACTATTTTTCGTCCTAAGCGTGTAAGTACACGTGCACTTGGAAGTTATGGTGGCGACGGTCACGACGACTCTCCTTCAACGTAAAGTGTTAAATTTACTGCGTTACATCCTTATCTAATATACGAATACAACAGAACATAAATTTAAACTGTCCTTTGTGTTTGGCTAACTACTTGCTAAGTATGTTGAGTAGTAATTTTCTTTATCTGTCCCCAACCCTATTTCTTCCATAGGCCCTGTTACTTTCATTACGCGATTTAGTACAACGCGATGAATCACAGGAAGACAACCACCGCATTGTGACAGAACTACCTGCAGTCTCCTCGGTTCAGTTACACGACTGTGTTGAGCAGAATTTTTTTCCGAATACCTGACACCTGAATTTCAAGCCTCGTGTGATGTGACGCTGTGCTACTGGGTGAGGATTTTCCGACGTTTCGAAGGACTGTGGTGCCATTATCTTCATGGTCAAGTAGTCCAAGAAAACAGTGTGATAAAGAAATGTCGTGAACTTTTGGCAGCAGCATTAGAGCCTTAATAAACACTCCCATCTTGAGCTATGTAAAACCATTACGGACACGTTCCTTGAATATTAGTTTTGATATTATACAGAATTATGTTATTAAAACGCTGTAATTTAACCAGTTGTTTCGCATTTCTTTTAAAGTTCCTCCCTCGTCATTAAAGCATAGCCCAGACTGCGTGTCCCACAAACAAACGAACTCAGCCCAGGAAGCAACAGAATGTTGCATAGAAGTAACCGCAGCATGTAATATAAGGATGCCAGTCGCAGTGACCGCTCGATCTAAGGCGTGCGTCTGCGGCCGCTAGCTTTTTAGGATTTCGTGTTCGAATCCCGCCGCCGGCATGGATGTCTGTCTCTTGCGAGTGTTGCGTGTTGTCTCTGCGGCGGGCAGATAAATCGCCCAGAGGAGTCCTTCCGAGTGTTGTGTGTCTGAGTGTGACGGTGAAGCCTCGCTAATGAGGAGGCCCTGCCCCACTAGGGGCTGTCGCATCATTGGTAAAAAAATTATAAGGGTAAATAAATGAGGAAAATTAGATGGACGTGTTATTCACTATGCAATGTGGAGATCAAACATTAGTACAAAGTTTTCGGTGGAAGTTTACTGGAGAATACAACTTAGGAGATACACACATATTGTTCTGTTCCTATCGAAGTACTGAGTCACTTAACTAGATAAAATATGCAAGGATTTCGCATGGTTATAGGATACTGAAAATTATATATCAGCTTAAACCTTTCATTACACGTCCACAGCTCCTTGTTTAACTTCTTCCACTAAAATTCCTTTCCTAAATTTCTCTCCCACTGATGTGCCATATGTCCAATTCAATCCCCAGCGACTTTTTTAGTTGGCCGTGACTTTATTGTACGCTTACATATGGTGGATAAACATAGTGAGAAGTGGTTATATGATAAATTATATACAGGCTAATTAGTTTCTGCTGACGACTCGTTACAGCTATTTCAATTCTGTAACACAAAACAGACTGCTTCATTTATATTTTAAGTGATGTTCTAAATGTAACCATTTCTACTCATGTCTTAAATCGATTTCCCCTTATCACAAAATTTCTCCTAAGGCCGAGAGTTACAGGTGAATTATATAGCTATTCAAAACTTGCAGTCTTACAGACAACCCTAAGCGAAATAATTCAATATTCTTTACGAATTACAGACGCTGTGGTAGCCAATTTCTTCTAGTATAAATGCACTCATACTCAGCGTTACTTCTTCAGATTTAGTAAGTGGAAGCTTAAGGATGCAGTCCCCGGGCTATTGCTCGAAATCAACGGCTATACTGACAAATGACGTTTCCCTCGCCGTTTGCCATTCTGATGTTGTACACACCAGTCCGTCCTCATTAGTGATGGGTCCAATTAAGTTGTCTGCAGAGTTCAGACGGCGGATTGACAGCGCTTCGGGCCACAGCAACACTATTCCGGAGTCTGTGTGCACCTCACACAAATCCAGTGTTCGATTAAGTTTCAACATTTACTGTAAGCACGAAACACGCTGTTGTGTGCCGCCACAAAGGCGTCTTTCCTCTTAATGTCTTCGTAACTTGACAGCTACCTGCATGGGACAAACCTTCCTTGGTCACGAGATAGTTAACCGTCATTGAAGATATTCCATATTTCATTTTTTCATTACTGCAATCCCAAAAGCTCAAGACCGGAACAAACCCACGTGTCAGCTCTTTAAATCACAGTATTTACTGGACACACCACGTGCTTGAACATGGGCACGGGTCTGCGTTTTGATTACACAGGGCCGATGTCTCACATAATGTTGTGTGTAAATTCACATTTAAAATCCTGAAGGAAGTGTTAACAAAATAACTTTTGATTTGTTCGGAATAAGCGTTAGCAAATTAATTTTGCATCTGTTCAGAACAAGGAAAAGAGAAAACTATATTGGCGTTGAGAAGATGACGTGAAAGAGCACTGAAGAAATATTCGTAATGAGGAGCTGTATGATTAATACTGTTCACCCACATTCCATATATTAACGTAGGGAAAATGATTACTGTTATTCTGGTAATAATAAAAATCACATCAAAATAAAATATTACAAGAATGAGCCGAATGATTTGTTGTTGAAATCTATCTATTATAAGAACCAAGGAGGACGTACAAAAGGAACAGGTCAGTTTATTAACCATCCTTTATTTGGTTAAGTAAATTTTGGTGACATGACAAAAGTTACAATATTCTGAAGATGGTTAGGTTCCGTACTGGAGATCTACATGCTACGCCGATTAGCAACAGCGAGTTCCAGGAATTTCCGTTCAGTGCAGCCATCATGTACTCAAGGAAATAAATGACTTTCTACCGATAATTTCCAAATTTCTTCACTTCATTCGGTGATATTTAATATCGGAAAGCTATATGTATTTCTCTTAAGAAATTGTGAATGCGACTGAAAACAGGTGCAGTAAAAGTAACGCTGCTTAAAGGGCTTAAAGGAAAGACTACCTACAATTTTTACATTTCTCCTCCGATTTAGTTGGTATTTGTCTTTTGACAAAAACGTTTAACGTTGACAAGCTACCATGAGCTTCACCGAAATCCACAAAGTGAAACCCGTATTTTACTTAAGAGGGTCAGTGATTTTAATTGACTTTCTACCCGTAATTTTCAAGATTCTGTACCTTTTTTGTGTAACTCGGTACTGGAGATCCAAATGTCACGCCGTTTAGGATAAATGAGTTTCGCCGCATTCCGTATCGTAAGAGATATCCTTTCTTGCAGGTGTATATAAACTTCTACTCATAATTTTTGCATTTATTGACCAAAACAAGTTAAATTTATTACTGTGGAAGCATGAGTTTCATGAAAGTTAGTGCAGTGAAATTGGTATTTTACGTTAGAGTGTAAATGAATTTCAACCCCCAACGACTTTGCATGTACTGCTGAGTTGCAAGTAAAAATGTTCATCGTAAACCATACTTTACTTGAGGGCGTAAATGAATCTACGCGGAAGTTCCATGATTCTGTACTGAGTCAGGGAAAATTCACTAGTGTAGATCTTTAAAAAATTCCATTAAACAGCCATGAGTTTCACGCCTAAAGGAATTTCTACCAGTAAAATCCGTACCTCTTAACCGATTTAGGTGAAATTCGATGCCGTATATCTGCTCATCATGTTTTTCACTTATGGGTTACATAAAAAGGCTGCAGGCTTACTTTACGTAGGAGTGACGATGAATTTTTAATTGTATTTTACACATTTTCTCCCCACTGGTATAAAAGTTGGGACATATGACTTACACATACTATATTTGAGTATTTTTGAGCTTCGTAAAGATCGTCTGATTGCAAGTCATGGTCTATCTAAAGGCGTGACTAAATTCCGAAAGTGAATTCCACATTTTAGTGTATGGAATAACTGATACGCGCGTAAAGGAGAGCAAAGAGCCGAACGTGACAAAACGTTACTTCGAAGCAAATCGCCTACTTTGTTGCATTTCTAAGAAAATCCACGAACAGCTGTAGAGTGCTAAGGCGCAGTATTCAACTGATTCCTCTAGGGCAAAAGAAAGGGTTTAAAGTCAGAATGGTAAGTGTTTGCCACAAATACTTAAACATTTCGGTGCGGACAGCGTACTTACATACTTACAAGTGTTGTATGTACACATACCATTGATAAGTGGTAAGTGCCTACCATTAATTATTTAATAAGGAAATGTCTTCATGAAAGACAGAAGTTTAAATGTAACATACAAAACGAAGAAACACCCAAAAAATACGTAGCCTCCCACCCCAAACTGAGAAAATCAAAGCAACTATACGCACCAAAACACATACTACAGAAATAATGGTAAGTATTCTTACCACTGAAAGAAATGCAGAAATAATTTAAACAGGCCATTAATTTCTGGCATTTGCGTTGTAAGTATATTTAGCATTAAATCCGCTCCTAAATTAATGGTAAATAAATTGACCACAACAAGCCCGACAATACAAACGCTACGCTACACATGCTTACAGCCACGACGCATTTCGTGGTAAGAAAAGTGATTTTGGTTTGTAAGTATCCTTACTGTTCATTTTGGCGGCTTGGTGCTTAAGAATGCGTGGACATTTACCGCAGTCCCTCACATGCCATTTTGGTGCCGTGCTTTGTAACAGATGCAGCATAGTGGCTACTGTCAGACTGTCCATGACGTCATTTATATAGAGAATGGTACGCGACGTATACAAAACGAGGGAAGAATTTTCTTTGCACACGGAAGTAGAGTGGAATTCGCGGCGAACGGACGGGTACCGGGGACTTTTGTCCCAGGCGAGCACCCAGATTTTTTCTTTGGGACCGGGGGGTGGGGGGTGGGGGAGGGCTGACCCTGAGGCTGTATACAATTTATGTTTGATTTTAAAAATTATGTTATAAAATCATGTTGTAAGTACAATATAACATTGTTTGCAACTGTATTTGCATACACATGCGAATATAACTACATATTCCATGGCTCAATAACAGTGTTCTGCCTTACTGTTTTGTTTCTAGTTTTATTAACTTATTCTTCAAAATCCTAATGTACTAGTCATCAGCCTATTTCAGTGGCTGGTTTCGGCTGAAGCGGATATCAAGTAAAACTTCTGATATTGCAATATGTACAAAATAGGTTTGGGGGGGCTGCAGCCTGACAGCCCTCCCCCTTTGGTTGCGCCCTTCTTTTGTCCTGTTGGTAAAGCAAACTTTGGACTCGCAGAGGGAGCTGCAGTAAATGGCAGAGTACCTGAACATGCTATGAATTCCCAATTTCTGCACACTGCAGAAACCTTCTTTCAAAGGTGCATAGGGACTTATCGCACAAGAATTCTTGCACCTTTGTGAGCAATTTGATTCTAGAGTTGAACTATTATACGCGTCTCTTGCTGAAAGTAATGAACAATAAAACTATTGCATTTACATACCCTAGTACATCCCCTAAAAGTACATCCCCTTGCTAATACATCCCCTAAAAGAAACTAGCATTAATACAAGCCTACTGAACCTCTTATGTGGTGCGCGCAACTCCGTCAAAGTTCGGTCTGCATGCAGGCAACATGAACTTCAAACCCCGAAACGAAGAATGATTAAGTATACCTACAATTTTAATCACAGTGTTACCTGTGTATCTGTCCACACACCACGCGCAACACAAATATAGGACAATAACATAAAAAATCTGTAAGCAGTGCAATTCACAACCTAGGTCATGGTGTCGTTATTTAACAATTTTTTACAGAAGTAATTATTAATATAATTATATCTCCGTAAATAAACAGCTCATAAGTTTCTGAAATGGCTTCGGAGTTCTAAGTGGGTAATTCCAGGAGAAGAGCTAAAATTCCTTTCCTCATTTCAAATATCCCCGAGGGAAACATAACACCGTGTTCCATAAAACATATTGTCCGCGAGCTACTGGTTGAACGGGTCGGCCCGAATATTTTAAATGTTAACTCATTCACAACCCCACTTTATTTGTGCCGTCTCCTCGAGAAGTGTATTTGAAACAAAGCGGGAAGCAGCAAGTGACCTATGAAATCATCGGGGAGATCGGAGTTCAAGCCCGGTCATTTTGCGATGAATTTATGGAACACACAGACACTGTAACAGGGTTCTCTCCATGTACATCGGGTTTCCTCTGCCGGTATAATCATAAAAAATCTTCTCATTCACTCATTTACTTAATGTAATGCTGACACAACATAGTCCAAGAAACTGACAAAGACGTTATATGACATACCTCTTATGTTGGCTACTCATCTTTTCCAAAGCTCCTTGCTTTTTAGCGTTTAGTGGAGTTTAAATTTTCCCCTTCCCGCTGAACATTACAGATCTGAGAGTTTGGAATCAAAGACGTAAAGACTTTTCTCTCTTGTATGCTGGACCTCAAGTCAATAATTGTGACGACATATTTAAAGAAAATTTTTTTTATTCTTAGCCGGTTTTATTGTTAGCAGGTCTCGTTGTTCGTAAAATTAAATTCTCAGGAGTGCAGCTACATTCACTGCCAGTCCCCTAGCGGCTTTGATTCATTAAATAACATAATTTTGTTATTTCATTCTCTGGCTTGCCTTCTGGTCTTTTATTTCCTGTTCGTATTTTATGTATTCGTGCTGATTTTGTGATTGACTTCTAACCGAGAATTGAACTGACGATGATTCAGATAACAATAATAATAATAATTATTATTATTATTATTTATTATCATCATCATTATTTGTTGCAGAATTTGTAAGAATGTAAGAAATAGAACTTTACTACTACTACTACTAGTAGTAAGTAGTAGTATTCAGATATACAAGTCATGGCATTTGATGTATTCAGTACAATTTTATACAGTTTTTTCTTGTTCTTTGCTTTTGATATTAAATTAATTTCGTTGTAATACTAGGTTTTTGTTCCTTCAGAGACTCTGCTTTCAGTCTTTCATGGTGACTTTTTTATAAAATATAAAATGGCAACATGCGCTGCCCACGTGAGCACTACAATTAGTTATCATTATATTTGTCATTATGCCACAAAGTTCTACACGTGAAATTCTGTGTGTGTGTGTGTGTGTGTGTGTGTGTACATAATACGCGTATATACACGCCAAACGTAATATTCTGTGTTTTCTGTACGCGAAGATTCAACCACTAAACGAAGAAAACTGATTTAAGATAGTGGTAACCTGCAGTAGTGAAAACTGTAAAAAGAGGCGGAACGAGAGGTCTATTTCATCCATCTCACATTCCAATCAATTAACTGATAATTCTTATTCCCTTCGGTATTATATATTCCAAGTTACCAACGGCAACATTAAATTATAAATTAGTAAAAAAATAACTAAATAAATAAATACATTTGGGATACGAGTAGCGACACCTGGCGTAAAAATTGTGAACTGTGAATTCTAGGCCAGCTGGCTAACCAATAAACAATTATATTGCAAATGACATATTCCGGGACGTACTAACAGACTTTGCCAAGGCGTTCTTTACTTTCAGTTTATTATTCGCTTTTATGAAGCATGAGTAAATGTAAATTCATTTACGCTTTCAAGAAATGTACACTCTTCCCTGCAACGATTTTGACAAATCTGACAAATTCCAGTAACATGATGTGCACTTCTCTTACACAGCTGGGGCGGGGATTGAGGGATACCTTTTTTTTTTTCAAAGTTTTTGGTATGTCCGAAAAATTTTTATAAAGCTTTTGTACCAAAATGTCACCCGACATTCTTTATTTAGCAGCCTGAAAAGGGCCGAGGCATTAGGGTAAATATAATCAAAGATACAATGATTTGAGTAAGAAAAGTGTAAAACAGGCTTTTGAGAAAAGTTGCGGGTAATGTCGGACACTATTGCTTTTACCATGTCTTCGTTTTCCCATGACTCCAAACCACATATTCGAGTCTTCTTAAGCTGTCGAATTTCAAACAACGCCTTTGACTTGCCAGAAGAAAGACCAACTGACATGTAGCAGGTAATGGTGGATACCGTCCGACATTACGGCCCCCAGCTTTCCGACATCTACCGCTACCTCACCTCCGCAATGCGAATCGTTCTTACGCAGCACTTATTGGCACTAACAGTAGCACTCGTAGTGAATCTTACAGTTAAAATCAAGCTCATTCGAAAGCAGTATACTGAAGTGCCACGAATGCAACAATAACTGCCCACTTAAAGAAGTTCTGTTTGCCAGTAAAAACTTTGATTTCTTGAAAACACACAAAAGCAGCTGTACACTGGACGCAACTGACTTTATCAGTATAGCAGCCGGTCATAGCAGCTTTTCTGAGGTAGTAGAATTTAATTCGTCTGTTCCTTGCAAAATTGCAGCACCAGTATTTCCTAGAGGAGGTGTTCGGAATTACCAGACCAATCCGACAATCCCCGCCCTTACTCTACCTTATTTACCGAAATCGGAAAAGTAATGTAGAAAATACGGTACTTGAAAATACTAGCTACGGCGTTACATAAGGTATGGTTTCTACTGCATAGATTTTTCCGAAAATGACACTTACCAGCCTTAAGTGAAGATTTGCAAAGAACGTCAGTCTAATCACTCAGCAAATATGGAAAGCGCGGTTAGAGATTTTTATTTAAGCCCTTATCTAAAGAACGCCTCTCACTGAGATAACTTTCAAGATACATTTTCTAGATGTGTATTTGTGAATGACGCCTACACCGAATTTTATGATAGACGCCGAAAGTCTAGCCGCTGATTGTAAGTCACAGACGGACGTAAGGACGTGATCTCCATATAAGACGCTATTTTCACTTCGTAAAGAAAGCCTAATAAGTATTAGTTATTAATCCCCTAGTTGGATAATTGTACTCATCCAGCGAGGGGATTAGTGCCAACTTCTGGCACTTCGTTTATATCACACATATGTCACGCAATGGGAAGTGTGCAAAATAACATTTTTATATTTTTCATATCTAAGGATAGAGCGACACACATCTCCAGTAATAAGAACTATACGTAGAATGTGGAGAACTTACAGCTTCTGAACAACAGAAATTAGTGAAACAATTTATTTCTGCAGTTTATTATAATCTGTATACGAGGGAAAATAAATTGGAAAGACACAATCCGGTGACACTTTTCGAAGTATTTTACAGCATTTTACTTTTTAACTTCATGAAATTTGTAACGTAAAAAGGTATGGGATCCTAGGTTTTTGTAGAAGTGACGATGTTTTAATTAATTTTAATTATTCTTCATAAAAGCCTATGAGTAAGTTTATACTGGCTTCGAGATAGCTTAATATGCAAGGCCAAAAAAATCTCTTGTTTTTATTAACTAATAAAAACTGCATTGTGCTAAATGAAATCCTTTGTCATTAGTAGCTTTACTATTCGTGTCAACGAACTTTGCTTTGTTCCACAGTTATTTCACAAACGCAGTTTCACATTCATGTTACGTATCTCCATCATAATTAGTTACTGATGTTTCTTCATCGATCGTGTGAGGGTTAGCGGTGTAGGCGGTAAGTGCGCCCTCGAGTGAAACTGTGGAACGAAAGACACTTTATGGTGAAGGAGCTCGTGCCTGGTTGGTATGTCTCCCACGTTAGACATCACATTGCACTTGCCATTATAAAAGCCTAGCCGGTTCGAAACTTCTACAGGCTGAGAAATTAACATAAGGGTTCGATCAAGTAATCATCCTGCGTATTTGGTAGCAATTTATTGTATTTTACAGGCAAAAATTCAAATATATACTGTATTTGCATAATGGTGGTTTAGAGGAAAAGTCATCTCCTGCTATATAGCTTTTAATGCACAGTGAAAAACGAAAATTAAATTCACACATACCCTGCCGTGAGCTCCCTGTCCACTACAATATTCTAATTAGAAAAAGGGAAAACGAGATTTGAAGTGAAAATGATATTTCTGATGTAAGAACCCAAAATATTCAGGGGGGCTTGCACAATGAAAATGAAGACAAGTATCGTAATCGGAAAATCATTGTGTTGTTGAAAACTAATAACTGCAGAGAGTGAAACCATTGTTTTTAAAGGGACTACAGAAACCTACTTTAATGTTTATTCACTGAGATAAAAGAAATTCAGCCCACTTTTTTCGGAGATAAATAAAAGAAAATTAAAATATTCAAGACAAAGTTTCCACGTCAATTGGATATTTATTACTGTTAAGTTAAAGTATTTGCAAACTATAGCTTGAATGGTCAGCGGCATGTAACACAATAAACTCACTGTGTGCTTATACCACCTTCTACTAAGCGCTGTTATATTTACTAAGACCACACCTTTAAACCCTTTCTCTTTGTGTGAAAAGAGCCCGGTTTATACAGACGCACATCACAAGCTAAGCATATATATATATATATATATATATATATATATATATTACTCTTTTCCTTTTTGTTCCCTGTACACGAGAACACTCTGCAAACTCCTGACGAGTTTTTCTTGCATTCTGCATGGCTTCCACGTTTTAAGCCCCTTCTCACATTTGACAACCTCCTGGCAAGCTATTAGGCAGGTCGGTGTGATACGGAAGCAGCAAGATTATAGAATCGTAGGTCATTATCGGTGCCATCAGCGCTCAGTATTGTCTTCTGGGCTACCTTTTCGCCACACTCACATCAAGTATTGTGTATGATTGTGTAATGTCTGGCCTTTTCTTTATCTCCTTTACATCACAAATATATTAGAGCGGATTTCCAAGTCCAGTTAAGGAAGAGTACATGAAACATCATGACATGGTCCGCATCAAATTACATTTTACAATATGTACGTAACATAGAACTTGGAGAGGGAGGAATGAAAAGAACGTTTACCAAAGTCCACTGGAAAAAAATTCGGATAATCAAGCCTGCTGACTAGCGGTTTTGAAAGAGATTTCGCGAACTGTGGGGCTAGTCTTTGAATGAAGAACTATGACAAAAAATTATCATCATTAGTAGCAGCAGCAACAATGTCTGAGCCATCTAGCCTTGGCCCAGATTCCTGGGTATTGGTTTCTCCAATTTTCCTTGGTCACCCTGCCTGTCTTCTGCCGATAAGAGTGTAATATTACGCTAACTTTTGTAGGCGTGTATTGTTTACTGTTAACAAACATTGTATCCACTTGCATATACAATCCCCAAAACCCACAGCGATCAAGTTACCTATACAAATTAAAATTTGGAAATAAAAGTATTCCTTACACACATTAAGGACGGAAATGGGGGGGGGGGGAGTTTGCAATATCTTTGCTATAATTAGAGGGAATTATTATACAAGGTTTGGAAAACAACAAATTTCTTTAAGCCTTTTAATTAGATATTTGAATTACAATTTCTGCACCTTTCCGCTTCACGACAATTTTATATCTTATTAAAAGTAATCCTACTTCCATTGCAAATTTTAGTTCTCATTGCTAATTCAAGTGTTCAGTGAGAACAAAAGAACATTACGGCGCGCAATGCCCAGTAAAAGGACAAGGAACATGCTTATATTCTGGCAACAGCAAAATATAACGCGCATTTCTATGCTCTTTCACAAATCCGAATCCGGAAATCTGACAGATTTTCACAAAAACGACCAAAAGTCTCACCTCCAGGCAAGGAGATTAAAAGCCTTTCCAGAAATACTACTTGTAGTCCAAAAGCTTCACGTAAGCTTCCGTCCAGTACCTGTTTCCACACTGTGCCTGATACAGGTGCAGAGAAAGGCTGGTCGTCAAGCATGTAGGCTACTTTGAAGGCAGGGCTGTGGAGTCGGTACACAAAAGCTCCCACTTCAGCTCCTCGTTTTTTAAAACTTCCGGCTCCGATTCCTCGATTTTTAAAACTCCAACTCCTTCATAAAAACTCAGTATGCATTAATAACGGTAAACCTATAAGACATTTCATCGCCACCACGTGAATCATCAGGCTACTTTTTTGACTTGTAACCTATATTTAAGTATAAGTCTAACGGTTACTGTAGCTATCAGGGCTCTGGAGTTGAGGAGTATCTGGTTAAGATTTTAGACTGAAGTAGGAGTCGGAATCGGTACATTTTTTCTGACTCTGACTCCGAATCCACCTAAAAAGTCCTTCCGACTCCGACTCCGACTCCGACCCCACCTAAAATTCCTTCCGACTCCGACTCCAGAGCCCTGTTTGAATGTTCTAGGCTTCCAAGAGGAACTTAAATGAGACGAACGAGACGATAACGTTTGCTTACTTGTCACACGAAGAGTGAAGCATACAAGCAGCTTGTACTTTTATTCAATAACCACTCGACAGAAAACTCGCTGTTGTGCCACGGTTCTTTGTTTTTTTTTTTTTTGAAACGCAAATATACTGTGCAAGGTTACTTATGTCCTTCTAGTGCTTTGAATTTCCTCCACTTTGTCATTTATTAACTGCACTAAAGAGCATGCTATCGGCATTTTCTTGTCCCATCCTCAGATTTTTCTTTCACGGCTCGACAGCCCTAGTGGGCCTAGGCCTCCTCCTTATCGAAGTTCCGCGATCGCACACAGACGCAACACACTTGGTAGGAATCCTCTGGATGTGTGATCGGCCCGTCGGAGAGACCTCTACTTGACAGCACACAACCCTCAAGAGACACAAACATTCATGCCCCGGCGGGATTCGAACCCGCAATCCCAGCAAGCAAGCGGCTGCAGACCCACAACTTACACCGCGGGGCCACCGGGATCTGCTTCTTCAGCTTTTATCTTTCCTTATAAAAAGTTTAGAATATGACTTGTCACTTTCAATATAGGCCTACCTAATCATACGTAAAAGTTTGAGACCTGTTGGGCATATTTCCATAGAATTGTTAATATCTGTCCATAAATACAAGTTGTGGTGGAAAGAGGGCACGAATATAGGGCACTGTATCACGACCTATAAGTACTCTTGCTCGCATCTCGAGGGGATGCAAGTACAGAACAGTGACAAATATTTGGCACACAAGTTACAAACAGTAGTCCCTTCGCATCTTTCATAATATTGTGTCAGCATAAGCATAAAAGAAATAAAGAATAAACAAGGAGAAAATGAGAAGCAGGGAGACAGAAGAAACAAGTAGAGAGACAGAGAGAAGCGACTGTCCATTCTTCTAGCTTTAAATCCAAAGGCTCATTCGCCTATAATTATATAACTTATCTAACTGCAAAGCTAAAAAGTCACAAATCACCAGGTATTGATCAGATTCCAGCAGAATTGATTAAAGCAGGGGGTAGGATTATTCGGTCTGAAATCCATAAACTTATTATTTCTATTTGGAATAAGGAGGAATTGCCTGAGGAATGGAAGGAGTCGGTCATTGTGCCTATTTATAAAAAGGGTGATAAAACAGATTGTAGTAATTATCGAGGCATATCACTTTTGTCGACTACGTACAAAATTCTATCCAACATCCTTTTGTCAAGGTTAACTCCATATGCAGAGGAAATTATTGGGGATCATCAGTGTGGATTTCGACGTAACAGTTAAACTACTGATCATATATTCAGCATTCGTCAAATACTTGAGAAAAAATGGGAATACAATGAGGCAGTGCATCAGCTATTTATAGACTTCAAGAAAGCCTATGATTCAGTTAGGAGGGAGGTCTTGTATAATATTCTCATTGAGTTCGGTATCCCCAGGAAGCTAGTAAGGTTAATAAAAATGTGCCTAAGTGAAACGAATAGCAGAGTTCGGGTAGGCAAACATTTGTCTGACACGTTTCCTATTAAGAATGGCTTGAAACAAGGAGATGCTCTGTCGCCATTGCTTTTCAACTTTGCTTTAGAATATGCCATTAGGAGGGTTCAGGCAAACCAGGAGGGCTTGACATTGAATGGTACACATCAGCTTTTGGTTTATGCTGATGATGTTAATATATTGGGTGGAAGCATACATAGTATAAAGAAAAATGCAGAAGATTTAATGATTGCTAGTAAGGAGATTGGTCTAGAAGTAAATGCTGAGAGAACTAAGTACATGGTCATGTCTCGAAATCAGAATGCACGACACAATCACAACATAATTATAGATAATAAATCCTTTGAAAGGGTGGAAGAATTCAAATATTTGGGAGCAACCCTAACGAATAGAAACTCCATTCATGAAGAAATTAAGAGCAGATTGAAGTCGGGGAATGCTTGCTATCATTCGGTGCAGAATCTTTTGTCTTCCAGGTCACTATCCAAAAACACAAAGATTAGGGTATACAGAACTATAATTTTACGTGTTGTTCTGTATGGATGTAAAACTTGGTCTCTCACACTGAGGGAGGAACAAAGACTGAGGGTGTTCGAGAATAGGGTGCTGAGGAGGATATTTGGGCCTAAGAGGGACGAGGCGACAGGAGATTGGAGAAGACTACATAACGAGGAACTTAATGACCTGTACTCATCACCAAATATTATTCGGGTAATCAAATCGAGAAGACTGAGATGGGCGGGGCATGCGGCACGTATGGGGGAGGAGAGAGGTGCATACCGGATTTTGGTGGGGAGACCTGAGGGAAGGCGACCACTTGGGAGACCCAGGCGTAGATGGGAGGATAATATTAAGATGGATATTCTGGAAGTGGGACGTGGGGGCATGAACTGGATTGAGCTGGCTCAGGATAGGGACAGGTGGCGGGCTCTTGTGAATGCGGTAATGAACATTTGGGTTCCATAAAATGCGGGGAATTTCTTGACTAGCTGAGAAACTGTTAGCTTCTCAAGAAGGCCTCTGCTCCATGGAGTTAGTTAGTTAGTTATCCAACTGCACATTCAATTCATTTGCGGCTTGTTATACTGGTTAAGCTGCACTAACGTTTTAACGCCTAGTGGGTACTTTACGTAGCACCTGGTTTAACGTTGAAAAATTCTACACTGTACTGATATTGCGTGAATGTGTTTTGTACGGATCTCAGAACAAATAGCAACGTTTACCTTACACACCATTAAGTGACTGGTTTTTATAACCAAGGTGGAGAGTGTTTACAGTGCGGTACGAGCTGAGGCTTTACATAAGACAGATTACCTTTGGTCTTTAAAGGGTTAAGATTAATTTTAATAAAATTAACATAAGTGTAAGAAAATTGCAATGGTGAGATTTCTTTTCATAGAACGATAATTGTATTTATACAGCAAGATATATTTTTTATACTTATAAGCCTGATGATGAATCGATCTTTTCGAAAAAATGTAGCAATTTTGCAAAAATAAAAGTTACTATTTTTGTAACAAATATTTGTTTTAATTTCCTAAACACAAGGGGTAACTTCGATGAAGAAGAATTATTTGTTTCTTCGGATCGACTTCCCGAGAAATATATTTTATTAGCTGTTTACTATAAATACGGATACAATATTTTACATAAAAGTGACGAAATGAAACACTAACTCAGTCAGACCATAAACCACGAGGGGAAGGCAACAACTACAGGGTGTACCAGGAGAACCGTAGACACAACACGGACGCATACCTGCTACACAGACGAACAAGAAATGACACCAATTACCGTAAGTAAACCATCGCCATTCATATATTAACTCAGATTTATTTACTAAAAAGCGCTTTACAGATAACAACTCACTTCATATTTTCTAGATACGAACACGTACAGTCACCGTCAAAAATTTACAATTAAAAACCAAATATTGGAAGTCCAAAAAAGCATATGGAACTTGATAGAAAACTCCACATACGTTGCATCTATTGACGAAAATCCGACGCACAGCATTGATGGAACCCGTGAATAGAAACCAACTAATAAACTCTCGTCTTATGACCGATGAAGACTCCATCCTTTTATTATACATTACCTGCATATTTTTATACATATTTATATTTTATTAGCTTCGCCTCCGTTATCTATCTTGCGTAATATATATACAAATCTATATATTTTTAAACATATTGTAAAGAGAAGGCCTTCTCTCTTTTATAGCGTGTAGAGTTTTATAATCATTTTTTCGTAAAAAGGAGCCTGGTGATGGCCTAGTATAGGCTGAAACTGGTCGTTCGACCTCCTAATAGAGAAGGAAGAGAAAAAATAGTTGGCTGTTGACTGAATTTTTATGTAAAATATTGATAGCCTACGCCAACGGGGATGCAAAACGTCAAAAAATACGGATAGAGTTACTGTATGTATAAGTTCCTCGAAATAAAAATATTTTGCACCCACAGACGCTACTGCATATTACGGACAAAAAAGGGGGAAACTCCTGTATTCCTCTTCTTAATATGCAATGTGAAAAATGTGTACTGCATCACTTCATATTCAGAGATTTTCTTGTAAACATATACATCCGTAGGCACATGGATCTGTACATTTATATACGTCTGTGCATCAGGAAGGAAAATTGGGGACGAGCAATCATCTTCAGCTTCCACCATGAGCAATTCCGTCCGCTTCGATTACTTGCGCAAGCAAAATGTCTTGTGTAATGATTTCTCCTTCTGACTAAATCTCCATCCGCAGCACATCAATATTTAGCAGAGCCAATAATGTATATGCTCACAATAACAGAAATGTTCTGAAAATCCTATCAAAAGTTGACGCATTTAAATTCCTAATCTACAGCATGTACCAAATGCTTGGACAAACTTCATAAATTAGTTAACAGCACCAAAGCAAGTGACGTATGTTCATGTACATTAAAGTCAGCGAACACTCAATTTTCGGAGTACAGCCGCCACGTTCACCCTACCTCAGTCCTCTAGATTTTCACTTGTGGGAATATCTGTAAAACCCTGGTGTGTTCATCACCAATTGAAAACAAAGAGACATTTCGCCAACGCATTTTTGGTACCTGTCAAACCACTGCCAAAGCCTCTGGACCTTTCAACGTGTGCGACAGAACCCCAATCAGACGTTTCCAGTGGTGAACTGATTCAGGCGGAGCATATTTTTAGAATTTGTTTTCAATTGTGACATGATAAGCAATAAAAAGTCATCGGTTACTAATCTGGGAACGTGTATTCTTAAGGTATTAGGGTATACAGAACTATAAGTTTACCTGTTGTTTTGTACGGGTGTGAAACTTGATCTCTCACACTGAGGGAGGAACAAAGACTGAGGGTGTTCGAGAATAGGGTGGTGAGGAGGATATTTGGTCCTAAGAGGGACGAGGTGACAGGGAACTGGAGAAGACTACATAACGGGGAACTTAATGACCTGTAGGCCTACTCATCACCAAATATTATTCGGATAATCAAATCGAGAAAAATGAGATGGGCGGAACATGTAGCACGTTTGGCTGGAAAGGAGAGGTGCATACAGGATTTTGGTGGAGAGACCTGAGGGAAGGCGACCACTTGGGACACCCAGGCGTAGATGGGAGGTTAATATTAAAATAGATTTTCAAGGATTGGGATGGGGGCGTGGACTGGATTGAGCTGGCTCAGGATAGGGACAGGTGGCGGGCTCTTGTGAATGCCGTAATGAACCTCTGGGTTTTATATAATGCGGGGAATTTCTTGAGTAGCTGAGAAACTGTTAGCTTCTCAAGAAGGCCTCTGCTCCATGGAGTTATGGAGTATTCTTAAGGTGTTATGTCCGTTGTAATTAAAATATTACACAGATGAGTTACTTATTTTTGGATGCAACCTTTCAATGAAAATCAAAAGCCATTAGTTTCCGGACATATGTTTATATGAACAGTTTTCTTTGTTTTCATGTGAAGAACTCACTATCGAATTTTTTGCAAGCACTTTAAGTGTACCCAGCATATGTTGATTCGTAACTAACGACGTTTGTAATGACGAAGGGAGGACGTCTTTTGGAATAGGATCGATTCTTTTTCCTTTGATATTCGTCCAACACCCACCATTTGAAATTTCTTTCTCCTACCAACTTAGGCAGATTTATTACAAGTTTTCCAATATATTCTCACCTCCTCTTCAATACTTGCTATGAAGCCTGTCTCTGATACCTCATATTGGTTACTTATTCTACTCGTCTCGCAAAACGGTTCGAGTTACAAGAAACTTGCTGCCGCTGGGTTTGTAGGAATGGATTTCCACACGGGAACAAATCAAATGAATTTTCGACGGATATAATATCCAAGAAATGCGACACTTTACGCGTCAATCGGCGTAAGAGTCTTTAAAATTTCAACGTGAAATTTCTAAAAACGAATCATATCAAAATATCTTATTTCAATCCGTACTAAAGAACACTGACATAATTCTATCAGTCGCAACTTGACTTACTCCCACAGTAGATTTATCGCTCAGAAACAAAATATACATGGCAGGAAATTTCTAATTTCACCAATACGCCTGTCTATTATTTTGATTTTACCGCCCTGCATTTCATTTCCTTCACAAAGTACGAAGGATGTGCTATATGTTACGGTTCCAAGGTTATAAAAAATCACACAATAAGACATCACAAGGTTCAGTGTGGGTTATCTGTTCCTATAAATTATCATTATTTTGGAACAAAATTCTCGAGTATACAGACACATTTATCCCACCATCGCAGGAATATGACACTTATGTCACCCTAGAAACCCACCTCGTGCATTCGCAACAATTCACGTGAAGCCATTCCCACTTCCTCGTTATTATGCAATTAGTCATGCCTTAACGGATACTTCAGCGGCCCAAACAATAGGGTGTATAGCCCAGAAAACCTCGGTCAGATAATTGTAAAATTTCCCGTCCGAAGTGCACCATGTGGGATCGCGTTTTGTGTTGACGGAACACACTTCGCGAAGTAACATTTGTTTGCTCAGCTGAAATAATGATTGAAAGGTCGCAAATTCGGCGTATGTGAGGAAATGAATGTTTGCCATTGAAACAGTCCGATTTATATTGGACGGAATTTTTTAAAAGTCGTAAGAAAATAAAAAAAAATTGACCAAAGCTTTCTGCACTCGTGTCAAAATACAAGTCTAATTATATCGGAGCAGTGTTGAACGCTGTGGAGAAGAGATGTATTTCGTGCCACTGCACGGAATCAAAATCCCTGCCTAGCAGCCATGCTGATTCAACCACCGCCGTTAGTAATCTTTCTCAAGTATTACTTTGTAGCCTGCAGGCATAACTGTTTATTAATTATGTTTAAAATGGAAAAATTTTGCGGGAATATATTTTACAGTTTTAATTATTTGTAAAGCATTTTAATCGTGGACATCGGCAGGACAGAGGGGTAAGTCTGGCAGTTGCCTTTATAACCTGCAGTACCAAAAACGAGACACCAAGTGATAAGACCCTAAATTAAAATTATTTTAAGATATATTTTTCTATCCTGAACACAAAGTTGTGTAACTGCCCCAGTAAACTTCTCTTTAAACAGCTTTACATAAGTCTGAAAACAAACGTTCTTTCGCCACCTTGGAAAAATTGCGGGCTGCACCCATTACTTTGGTACATTTCATCACCCAGCAGCAACTATGCTGTAAATCCCCTCTCTGTTTGTGTCTTCCAAAGAGGACCCCTGCACTGACACCCTACACCATGAATCGCAATTTTACTAATTACACGAGCTGTCAAAATTCAAACTCTATTTCCTCTAGTCCTTTCCCTTTGGTGGTCCCGTTCATAAACCATTAAGAAACACTAATAAGTAGCGACTGAATTGTTCTGTGTATCCCTCAATTTCAGGATTTTAAGCGTAACAAAAGAAGTGACTTGTTTCGTACGCAGAGAAAAACAGAATTTCAGTCGTAGTTTCACGTCTGTCTGTCTGTGTATGTACGTAAGTACGTACGTACGTACGTATGTATATATGTATGTATGTATGTATGTACGTATGTGTGTATGTACGTATGTGTTATGTACGTATTATGTATGTATGTGTGTATGTACGTATTATGTATGTATGTATTATGCGTGTATGTATGTATGCATGCATGTACGTATGTATTTATGTACGTATATATGTATGTACGCATGCATGCATGTATGTGTGTATGTATGTGTACATATGTGTTTATGTATGTATTATATTATGTTCTATATATAGCATATATAAATATATGTGTGTACATAAATATTCCACATTTTAAAGGATGGGATAGTTGATAGTAACAAAATAAATTCATCATTACACTTTTAAGACTTACACCTAACACAACCCTACCAATGACAAGAACTGAAAACGCTGCCCTTTTCTGCCAATCGGAAGCCTGAGCAGAAGAGGAAAGGGTAACGTACGGACGGAGCTAATTGGAAGCCATTTTTGTATCCCCTTAACAGCCAGTTACATATACACTTGCTTGTTTACGCACACGCAGGAGGAATGTACTCTCAGTGACTGAAATATCGCGTTAATTATCAGAACCTACGTGTCCATACCTTCACACCATCGTAATTATAAAATCCGTTCCACGTACGAGTGGTTGCTTGCACTCACGGACTTCATGGAATTCGAAGAGAAAGTTCAAATAAGTGCACAGAGCAGCCCGGTATAAGGCCGAGGGAAAAGGGAAATGGAATGTTGACAGGACGAAAAAATAAGGATAGAAATGAATATGGGGATACGATAGAAGAATAAAGATACGAAAATACAGGGAACCAAGGAAGGGTCAGAGCTAAAGACGATGAAATAAATTATTCTCCTTTGTAGTCCTCTTACTTTGAGATCAAAGGCGAAGTGAACATAATAGACAGGAATTAACGTAAGGGACTAAGCGGGCTGTACAAGAAATGGGTGATACACTTTTCCTGCAAGAAGGGAATAATTTTCTAACTACTGAAAGAGAAATATTAAACTGGTCAAATTAGATTTAACACAGTAGTGGCTTATAAATTTTTATACGCAAATTATCGGGTCGAATTTAATTCGTTCTACATTAGAAGTTGATAGTCTTATCCCGTTAATGCATGATAACATCTCTTTCCTAAAGTCGCAACAATTCTGTCAGAAGATGCTGTAAAAAGTGACAAAACATGCTTACATATTCTAGGTAGCAAGAATTATTGGACTGAGTCGAATTTTGGCTCTGGGAAGGACATTCGAGAAGAAACGGACTTTAATACCGACAGCAACAAGCATGATGCTGATCCCAGTGGCCGCGCGGTCTAAGGCGTAGGTTTGCGGCCGAGCGCTTGCTGGGATAGTGGGTTCGAATCCCACCGGGGGCGTGGGTGTTTGTCTTGTACAGTGTTTGTGTTGTCAGGTAAAGGTCTCTGCGACTGGCCGATCCCTCGTCCAGGGAAGTCCTACCGACTGTGGTATGTGTCTGGGTGTGATCAAATGGAATTACAAAATCCCTCGACACCTGCTGTGAACAAGTAGGTAGAAGAGGGAAGGACTACGAACGAAAGAGCAAGGATGATTATGATTATGCACATAGTGTGTGTGTAACAATAAATCTACGTATAATTTTGGAGAAGAAGTTCTTCAAGCTGTAACGACAGGAACTTCAGCTGAGGCCATCGGCCTTTCGTAATTTGTCTCACAGACAATCTACAACCGAACAAGGACGAACATAAAGGACACATTTCTCGTAGAAGTATCCGTGTTTACAAGCTGATAATCGCCACGATGATCAGGCAATAACTCCATGTTTAATTGCGTGTTCGTAGGACTCCACAACGGGAATATATGCTAAACCAGCTGAATCCACAACATAATTCTTCATTTATTCAAGATACTTTTTAATATTACCCTCAGACCTCGAAGACGCAACCGAAGTGTTTCTGTTCTTCGGACTTCCCTACCTGAAATTTTTAGATACTTGCCGTTTCCCAGTAAGTGCTAAATGCCCCGCCAATCTCACTCTCTCATTTAATTACTCTTACAGTATTGCTAAGCATACACTTACAAAGCCTGAGGCTACAGAGTGTAACTGACTGCTGTCTTTTCGTGAGTCTAAGCAGTGAATAACATCTTTAATTTACCTCAGACCCCACGATTTATTTCAACACAGGGCTAAAATCAAACAATGAAATAAATTTAAAATTTATACCTCAACGTTCCTGAAGCTACCTATATTTTATGTGGTCATATATATTATATAATAATACTGTTGTAATCTGGAGACCACAAACCAGTAATTGCTGCTGCAAATATTTTCCTTTTATGTTGTTTTTATACAGCTTGATGATGTATTTCCTATCTAGCTGAAACACGCAGCTACTTTAAATTCTAATTTATAAGAATAAAGTTATGTTTAGAGGAAATATATTAATATCATTCTTATGATACTGTGGACACAACAGGGATAAATCAAATTACGATTACATGAAATTTACCCAGCAGTCCCGTTATTTTAACAGTAAATATACGCAACTGCAGTCTTGCAACATGTATCACAACCACTGCGCACTTAGCCAAGTAATTATCTACAGCAGTGCGCTACTTAGGTCCTATTCCTACAGTGATAATCTTTCTTTCTTTCTTTCTTTCTTTCTTTCTTTCTTTCTTTCTTTCTTTCTTTCTTTCTTTCTTTCTCTCTTTCTCTCTTTCTTTCTTTTTTCTTTCTCTATTTCTTTCTTTCTTTCTTTCTTTCTTTCTCTATTTCGTTCTTTCTTTCTTTCTTTCTTTCTTTCTTTCTTTCTTTCTTTCTTTCTTTCTTAGTCCTTCCCTCTTCTACCTACTTGTTCACAGTAGGTGTCGAGGGTTTTTTATTTCACTTGATCACACTCAGGCACACACCACAGGCGGTAGGACTCCTCTGGACTAGGGATCGGCCTGTCGCAGAGACCTTTACCTGACAACACAAACACTGTACAAGACAACTATCCGTGCCCCCGATGGGATTCGAACCCACGATCCCAGCAAGCGCTCGGCCGCAGACCTACGCCTTAGACCGCGCAGACACTGGGATTGGCCATACGGTGATAATAACAACTACAAATTTCTTGCTGTTGCAATACTGGTACATTGCAACGTAACTTTACTTCCAGACGTGTACCACATATGCGAGATCTGATTTCCCTTCCGCGCGGTGTTGGGAGAAATTCAAGTTTCTCCAGTGTTACAATGTACCGACTGGTAAACAGTTCCTGGTATTTCGAAGGAACGCAGCGGCTTTATGCTTGGCGTCCAGCAATCCGAGAAGACTGACCCTGAAGAAGTAAGCAATAAGATCCGTCAAAACGTCAGGCAGTATTTAGCGTAGGGCGCAGTGTAACATGTAAGAAGTATTAAATCTTCACTTTTATGTACTTTATCTTTAACGTGTCACCACACAGCTTTTTGTCTTGTATTCCGGATGCCACTATATATACTTCCACTTGTAACCTAGCACGTTCGCCGCAATGGTGGGGTAATCTCCTACGTTATTAGATGCCTTCTGTATTTCAAAAGTTAGTTAATTAGTTGGGAAGGTGTTGCTTCGAGAGTCAAGTTCACAGAGACTTGCTAATCTCGCGATTTCATATTCCTTACCAAATACGGCTCTTCCCCTCTAAATAAATATAGGAAGTTCTAGCTTTACATATTGTGTCTAAAAGAAACTAAATTACTAAAATTTATTTCTTTAATCTAACCTTAAGCACTACTCAAAACTGCAATGACAATAACACCAATACTAAAAATAATATTTCCAATAAGATAACTAACTCCATGGAGCACAGCCCTTCTTGAAAATCTAACAGGTCCTCGGTTAGTCAAGAAATTCCCCGAATTTTGTAGAAAAAGAAGGTTCATTACGGAATTTACAAGAACCCGCCACCTGTCCCTATCCTGAGCCAGCTCAATCCAGTCCATGCGCCCCATCCCACTTCTTAAAGATCCAGTTTGATATTATTCTCCCATCTACGCCTGGGTCTCCCAAGTGGTCTCCTTCCCTCAGGTCTCCCTACCAAAATCCTGTATGCATCTCTCCCCTCCACCATTAGTGCCACATGCCCCGCCCATCTCATTCTTCTCGATTTGATCACCCGGACTATGTTTGGTGACGAGAACAGATTATTAAGTTCCTCGTTGTGTAGTCTTCTCCACTCCCCCTATCACTCTAATAAGGTACAAGAAGGTAAAATGCTCTGCTCCTTCAGTGCCTTCCTTGTCCCGCCTAACCTATAAGCCCACTAAATCTAATCGATAGCTCACTAATTCTCTGGCCACTGTCTTGAGTTACCCTGACCTACACATACTCTTCACGTACCACGTGCCAAATCTCATGTCTGTTGTCCCTGTGTTTACGTCGTTCCAAAGGATAATTCCAAGTTTGAGGTATTTTTGAATAACACGTAATAAGTCAACTAGTTTACACTGCGTTGTTAGTCCCTCGCCGCAACCCCAAGCAGGGAGACCACCCCTTATCGGCTGTCAGCAACTCCTTCTTAAATACATATGCACCTGCACTCCATATCTGGAATCCTTCTTCTCCGCCCGCAGCTCAATGACTAGCTAGGTCCTTGTGACTGGCACCAACTTATCATGGAAATGTAACGCGTGTAATTTAAATATGTGTTTATATACGCTCCGCATTCTAAGTTTTAACTGGGGTGCGGTCGTTATTGTATGAAATACCTAGTTAAACTATTTAATTCTCTGCGCATTTCAAATTAATAAAACGCCTAGTTAATATCTGAAATAACTGGTCATTCTGTGAATTACCGCAACTATATGCTTTAAACGTGGCATACACGTACATATGGGCCGGACGCCAAGTTATGATATTCCGATGCGCGAACAGCCTATCGTACGAGGGTAGCGGCAGTCGTAGGGCGGTCAGAAGAGCGGAAGAGACTGTGAGTGCAGCTTGTCATGTCTTTATCTAAAAACACACGTTTTTTTTTACGTTCTCATATAATTTCTTCAGTCGGAGTCCGACCATAGCAGAAGTATTCCACAACAGTCTGCTTGGGTTATTATGGTTTCCTATTTTAGACAGAGCCACAATGTAGTATTCTAAGAAGGGCAATGTTTTTGTTCGCCTAATAGCTGGCAGGACGGAACAATCTCAACTCTGTAACGGCTCCTAAACAACTAACCCGACACCCCTCTATTACCGCCTGCCGACGACACCAAGTGAAGAGACTGAAATCGGTCCTTTGCGCAGTGCCGTAACATTGCGACCGAGCTCATACTTCGAGTTTCCCCTATCAGCATCAGACCACCGATGTTCCGTACTCATTAATTTATCTATCGCTGACGCTAAATAATCTTAACAACTGACAATGTCATAAATGAAAACAGTGCAAGCAGTGTGAAGAATTCCTGTTGTCCGTTCTCAGCAGCAGCAAGAAGCTCTTCTGTTTCCCACATCGTCCGAGCAGTTGGGGGTCCCGGTCAGCCTCCCAGGCAGGGGTACAGGGATTCTTTATCGGGTGTATATCAGCTGTTGCGCAATGCTGAACACTCAGTGCCATCTAGCGCCTATGTTAAGAATAAGTATAAAGTCGAACTTGGTTATAACGTCACTAAAAGCACTGAATACTTTGCATCGTCATAAACGAGTGTCGTTATAACTGAAGAGTATAATGTTAAGGTTAATAGCGACGAATTAATTGGTACCAAAGAATATCTGACTTTATAGACTAGGTGTCGTATAAACCGATGTGGTTGTAACCGAGTTCGACTGTATTTATTCTTCTACCCCCATCGATGCCATCACGGCGTGGACAGTGACAACCTGATTTTCACAGGCGCTACAATTCTGAAACTCGCCACGCTTTTTAACTCCGTCATGGCCCGCCGTCTACCCGCACTTATCGAATTATCGGGGAAGATCCCACTCCACGAATTTCCGTAAAATTAGATATTGGGGATTTTTATGAAAATCTGTCTAGGAAACTCAGACTTTGTTAAAATCTGGCACAAATTTCGGACATCTTATGTAAAGAACGAGTTACGTTTTATCGTTGCCAGCAACATTAAATCGCCACAGTGAAAAGATGTCAGTCTGTTAGTCTCTCCGTCCTTCTGTCGGTCCATCTATCTCTCCGTCTGTCCGTCCGTCCATCCGTCTGTCCGTACATAAAAGGGTTGCTTCCAGTTAACGGATTTCTGTGACGTTTGACGTGGAGGAATCTCATAAAAATCTGTCAAGCAACCCCCAATTTTAGTCAAAATGGGACAAAAATATCGGGGAAACCTGAGTACGTTTTCTTACTTGCATGCGATAGAAAATTGCCATAAAATCCCTGTCTTCGAGTGAAAATATGTAAGGGTTTTAGATTAGCATTATGCAACAGGTCCACAAAGGTACGTTACGTGTGTATTTCCTGTCTGGCTTCTTTCCGATCCCGTACTTTATTTTGCTCTAGCTCCTGCCGAACAGGCCTGTAGAGCGCTGACACTGCACGTTTACAATATGGAGAGGCTGGGGTTTAATTTATACCGGGACACCGACTGTCATGCCTGAGGTTCTTCGGGCGTTCTCTTAGTCCTTCCAGATAAACGCACCTCAATTACGCCAACCTTGCTTTCTCCAAGTCCTTTCCAATTTATCACTCATCAGTAAACCTACCATTCGACGCTACATTCGAAGATACCAACTTCTTAGTGAAATATGCCACAAAACAATTCTTATTGTCCTGCAGGTTTAAGAGGAAAGGTCTACAGGAATAAGAGAGGACAGGCGACTGGCCTTGGCACGACAAATTATTTTTTGCACACAGCGCCTTAAGAATGTTTTAGCATGATCCTTTGTTTAATGAAGATTTAATTTCGATCTATTCAAGAATAAATTTGAATTGCATTTCGAAGCAAAGTGTTAAACTTCAATGCGTGGTACTCTTCATCGAATACCTTTAGAAGTGGTGAAAATGAATATCTGTGATTTAAGACATGCAGCCCTTTGAAGGTTAAAGTAGACGTAACAGTAAAGTAGATAATGCAATAGTCACTGCTAGCGCATTTATGATCTTGCAACACACGTAGTGTTACTCCTCTATCACACCAAGACCTTCAGTTTTTAAAAGTCTTACGTAAAGAAGTCTACTTTTAAACATGACTGTATATGGAATTTGTGTAGAAAACTGCAGATTTGTTGAAGTGATTCCGCAGAATTTACGAAATAATTAACTTAAGTCAACAATACGCTGAAACAATAAGGTCTTCAGAAGTTCCCCAAAAAGAATCGTGTCTGAAAATATTACTCATTGCATTTCGTCTGTTACTGTTTGTACTTACACTAGTTCGATAGTGAAGTTGTAGATGCAAAGTGTTCCAACCAGTAGCAGGTGGGCACCCAGAATTTATCCTTCGGGATTCTGGCCCTGAGGCTGTATAAAATTTATGTTTGGTTTTAAAAATTTTGGTATAAAAATCATGTTGTAAGTACAACATAACACTTCCTGCAACTGCAGTTATATACATAGGACTACAACTACATATTCCATGACAATCACAGTGTGGTATCTTCTTGCTTTTTTAATTTTATTAATTTATTTGTCAAAATTCTAATGTACTAGTCATCGGCCGATTTCCGTGCCTGATTTCGACCGAAGGCGAAATCACGCAAACTTCTGTTATCATAATATTTATAAAATATGATTCTTTAAATGTCAATTTTGGGGGAGTTTGGGGGGACTGCATCCCAGCAGCCATCCCCTTGGGAGGTCCCTTGCCCGGAAGAAATCACATTTACCCTTCACTGGAACATTTTGCTATTTGTTACGCCCACTTTCGGTCTGTTCATAAAATCCCGTTTACCCCGCCTTCCATACGCTACAATAGCCCATTAAGAAAATTAGTCTATTATGAGCCAACATGGCTGGATATCGGAAACCTCAAACAAGATAATGCTGCCCGAAAGTTTGGACGCTGACACTCAGTTACAGACAAGGGAAAGGCAGGTAGGCACGGCACTTTGTTACAGACAACGTAAGGCAGGCAGACACGGCACTTTGTTACAGACATCGTAAGGCAGGCAGACACGGCACTTTGTTACAGACAACGGAAAGGCATGCAGACACGGCACTTTGTTACAGACAACGGAAATGCAGGCAGACACGACAGAAATGTAAGCCATTATAATAATACATACAGAATCTTCATCTGCCTTAAAGAAAATACACGCTTTTCCTTTAAGAGGAAAGGTAAATTGATGCTACTTAGGGAAATAACAGCTTTTCACTGTGATAAATACAAGAAATGCATATAAGAAAGTTATTCTGGTAAACTGAAGAGAATTTTTGATACCACAGTAGATGATCTGTAGTTTACACTGTGTTTTAAATGGTTAACATTTTACGACAAAGCCAAAAGCATACAATATGTGAAAAAAAACGAAATTTTAACATCCATTGTGTCCCTATGACCGACCGGATAGCCCTCTGAAAAAAAAACGTACGTTTCAGCATTATATGCGCCCGAAAGAACAGTGTGTGGCAGTGTTTGAGTGATATGCATGAAAGATAAATTCTCCCCCTCGACGAGGGGCAAGTCAACGGGTCACAAGTTCTACTGTAGGCCTACTCTGCCTGAGTAAAGCAAAATAAAGTGTCCTTCTGCATGCTATGAAGACATGGGGAAATGGACATCTCGCTCTAATCTTTCATAGCTTTGGCAGTAGTTGAAGAGTGGTCAACTTCACGCGCCGGCCGCATTATCCCATGGAAAACAGTCCTCGCCATTATCCACTGAATAGGGTTCTGGTGGGTCCCAGAGCCAATATGGACGATTCTGAATAGAGATAAAAATTTTCCTCTGCCGGGGATCGAACCACGACTCCCCGGTCATCCACCCTAGTCTAGTCACTATACCGGCTAAGCTGTGTGTAGCTAACACGTTTCTGTCATTGCTTGAACACCAGCCATAAACACGATGGAATATTTCTATACTGTCGCGCTCTTGTAACATGGGTGATACATGGAAGTGGACGACCAGGTTCAAGATCTGGCCATCTTTCTTTACGTAAACAGCTTTCTGTGCCTACTGGATAGGAAAATAGGTGGGACGCACAGAGGATCTGAATTAGGTGACCAAGAGAAAAATTCCGTCACTGCTGGGAGTAGAACACTTGCTGTCCAGCCTGTGTACCTCAGCTGTAAGCTAAATGATTTTAATATTCACCGTCCCGTTGTGCGTGGTGTTTACCTGTGAAAAATTAACAACCACAAGGCACAACTTCACTCACGGCTTTGTATTTTTGTGTTGAGAATACATAAAATTACATTACATGTTTCGACTATTCCTTACCCATCTTCAGGTGTGTGCGAATCGCACACACCTGAAGATGGGTAAGGAATAGCCGAAACATGTAGTGTAATTTTATGGATTTTATGTATTTTCAACCCAAAAATACAAACTAGTGAATGAAGTCGGGCCTTGCGGTTGTTTTATTTTTCACATATAGTCAGCTACATGGTAAATATATGACTATATTTTATTAAATTCTGGAATCCTATGAACAAAATCTTCCGTTCAGGAACAGAGGTATTTATTAATGTAACTAAAAAAAAGCAATGCTGCTTCTATGGCTTTGTTCTTCCAACGGCAATTAAGTTAGAAAGAACATACTTGAACAAAGACATCGTTTGTTGTCCAAATTACATGCACCACTGTTGTAACTAAATAGCCAACAAAGTACAGATGTACTTAAACTGTACACAAAAAAGAACCATCAGCTCTGTGAATTCATGCATAATCCTTTTGTTTTCACGTAAATCCCCAAGAGAAGAACGAAATACTGAAGCAAGCAAATACCCTCAATGGGTTTATCTATCATGGCATTCCAAGATGACCTACATTAACTAACTAACTAACTAACTAACTAACCAACTAACTATGTGGAGGAGAGTAACTCTTGTGGACCTAATCGGTTTTCAGGTAGTCAAGAAGCTCCTCGTATTCAATGGAATCCGAAAGTTCCACTACCGTGTTTATAACAACTCGCCCCTTGCCCCTTCACTGATATAGATTAAATTGTTCTACGACATTGCATTCTACTCGTAATTCTTTAAGATAAAACATACTATCCTCCTGCGTGCACATAGGCCATTCTCGTACTATCTTTCCTTAAGCTTTTCCCACCACAACACTAAAAGTATTCAATACAGGGGAGGAAAATCGATTACTGGAATATCGAGAAGAATTCTGATGAAAATAGCCCGATAAGTTCGAGACAAATAGCCACCTCCACAAACATGTTTCAAGTTCATATAATTTTAGTATTTCAAAAAAAATTTCTTACACATTTCATATACAAGTCAGCATGAAATATATGAAGCCAGAAGCATTGAATTTCTTGAAAAATGTAAGCGTTAAAGGACTTCCCTGCTGCAAGATGGGTATATCTTCTAATAATCTCAAAGCGCTACGATTCTTCGAAGGTGTGTGTGATCCACTTGCCCAACGACACAGTCACATCCACGAGGATTTGAGTCTTTACATTTCCTGCTTTCTGCAGAACTCGGAATTAAATTGGTGTATTTATCAACGTTTGTCGATTTGCCCCATCATAGGGCACTTGGGGTTAGTCCACTCTTCCATCTCATCATTCTGTGTGATCTGCTTCAGTATTATTGTCTGTTTCATGCTTAGGTCTCAGAATGCGTTACGTGTGTGTAGATGATTGAGTTAATTGCTCCTAACTACACAAAATTAATTTTTAAAAACAAATCTTTGAGAAATTAATACTGCAATAAAATAAATGATTCCGACTTAACTACAAATGTACCTGTTAATTAGTAATTTCATTACACGTTTTTTGATAACAATAGAATTTAATTGACTTTAAAAGATATTCAACTCTGCAACTTTTTAAATTAACGGTTTCAAAACAGGACAGTGTGGTTTCGTTGCCCTGTTTTAATTTTGCCTAGCGCTTTGTTCCTTCTACGACATAGGAATGTTGTGATGACTCTATACGACAATATAATAAAAATATGTCGCCGTGTTTGAATTAGCAAATTGTGAGGGTTTTTTGTTAAACTTTGTAGTGTCTGACAGAAGGCATTATATTTCTGAACACAGCATGCTCATGTAACTTCCGTGCTCTCTATCCCATTTTGTCCTGTGAACAGTTCAGACCTCAGTACGACATTCTATGTTTCCAGTTGGACTTTATATGTCAGATATTTCTGATATTTCCGCTTTTGTGTTTAAGCGCACAGCCCTATATCACGTACCCTATCCAGCGTGTTGCTGTCCGCTCGTGCACATCCGCACATCCGGTATCATTCTCACATAACAGACACTCCGTGAACAATCACCTTCTAAATGATCATACTGCTGCACAAACTGGGGTTAAATTCAGGAACCTTCTGATTCATTCCTAGTTATTTTTATCTGTCTAGCTACCAAATATCGCTACCAAAATGTTAGAAGTCCCTCCCCCCCCCCCCCTCCGCAATTCTGAAAGTTCCGGCTTCAAATATTGTTCCCGAAACCGAATATCCTGACATGATTGTTGTTTCTTAGTCCATCCAGACAAATTCCAGGATAGTGCATCAAACTTGGCTATGGCCACTTATTTTCATGCCCTTTCCAATTTAGTATTTAATAAATGTTTTATTATAAATTAAAATACAATGAATTAAGAACTTTCCTATTTTTTGTTGCCGCTCACTTTAAGGGACGAGCATTCCCTGTTGGCATCTGCATACAGGGTGTTCAGAAAAGTATTTCGGCCTAAGAGAGAGAAGATAAACAGAAAATGAAGGAAACTTTCTACGTCTATCCCCGTACATTGAATTCCCCTAACATTTTCACACTTATGGCTGTCTTGTATTCTAAATCCTCATTTGTACCCAACAAACTACTACACGAAAGTTGTTCTATCTACATTTCTCGTTTATGCGCATTTTAAGAACATGTGGTTCGTAACTTCCTCCTCAAAATATAAGGACGTATACCTCCCTTTATTCTTCTCCTAATCCTTAGAATGTTTCAAATTTTTTCTGTTATAAATATTATTCCACTCTTCTTGTCCAACAAGTTACACATTTTTTGTCCTTCATTTAACAGAACAGGAGAAAAAAACATGCCTTAGTCTTTTAAGTTTCAACTGGGAGGTCCAGATATTTTCCTTAAATAGACTACCTTTAGAATCGAGAAGAAGATCACTTAAACGTCGATACGCTGTACTCTCCCTTGGATATTCGTTATTTTAATGGATTACGTAAAATTGTGACCACAATCGCAACGGACCAAAGTCACGGCAGCACGTGTCCAACATTAGAAACTCTGAATAAATCTGACTACTGGCGAAAAATGATGTTATGTCTTCACACATGAGACGCGGAAAAATTCACAATGTATTCCGGCGTGCTTTTGACAGCAGGCCTGCAGACCATGTTGGCTCAAAGAGATGTGCCTCTTCCGCCCTTGTTCAGGTTATACTTGGAACGAGAGGCTGCAGTTAGATGCATAGTAGGACCGATGATTTTCCTAATTTTTGCCAATTACTCCAGGTCAGTTCAACGACATGACTTCCAATCAAGCCATGATATTTTGCAAAACATTTTGCAGTCCACTGTACAAAAGTCTGTTTTTATCAGTACAAACTTTTCCGAAATTCGAATATATTTGAACGATGTGTCTGTATTTTCAGAGAACATACATTAAAGAGTTATTATCACATCAAAACAGTGAAAATGCTTACTACTATTCAGTTCAGTGTCTTTTGTTTTCCCGTTTGCTGTCCTACAATTTAAACCATATTATCTCTTTGGCTTATATTATATGAGGTTTGAAATTTGTCCTTCATAACAAAAGGAAGATTGCAGATTGGGTTTGTCTGAGAAGGTAGTGATGGAGAGAACAGCTAGAACTAAAAGAGGGGGGGGGGGGGGAAGAAGATGCGTAATTAAAAAGCGAACAATGTTTGCTCTCCAGCATAAAGTAATTTAAAAAGGACGACACTGATGATGAAGGCAGCATGCACAGGCAGCCAGATGTAAGACGCGAATCTTCCGACGGTAGGCTACTTTGGAGACGTCGACGTAAATGGTAAGATAATATTAAAGCTAACCCGAAAGAAACAGTGAGTGATTTATTGACTGGACTCAAACATGGACGAGCGAAACTGACGAAGAATTGTGAATACAGTAGTTAACCTTATGAAATGTAGGGGCACTTCGTGACCTGCTAAAATACTAGCAGGTACTTAAGTAGGACTGCAGTCTACGCCATTTTCTGCTGTTCCATGCTGCTTAGGCCTACCCCTTTGCAGCTGATTTAGCTTTTGTTAAGTAATGAGCAAGACTGTTCACAAGTCCATGCGTCAGGAGCACTTTTAAGATGTTACCTTCCTGACACCAGTTGTGACCCTGGGTTGATACACGCTGTTTGCTTTCCCTCTGTCATTTACAGATACAGATGTCGTTCTGTACCGTATTACCTATGGTACATTTTGCCACTGCAGTAGCACGTAATTTATTGAAGAAAGAATGTCACTTAAACAGTAATGACTCGAAATATGACACAGGGTGTTTTGTATTCATCTACCAAACTGCACCGCGCCACACACAAGGGGACTATATTGCTTCCCAGTCCCCGCCATGACAAACTCAAATATCACACTTTTTGTTTCAGGTACCAGACAGCCTCCCAGCGTCCGGGCTCTGCGCCATTTGTTCCAGGTACCAGACAGCCTCCCAGCGTCCGGGCTCTGCGCCATTTGTTCCAGGTACCAGACAGCCTCCCAGCGTCCGGGCTCTGCGCCATTTGTTCCATGTACCAGACAGCCTCCCAGCGTCCGGGCTCTGCGCCATTTGTTACGACTGTTCTGAAGGTTGCAACATTAAATCCACCGTCATTAACCTTTAACATACACGAGATTTAAATCCCAAAGCAGCCGCTGACGGCCGGGGCAGTTTTCACTTGAAATTCCCGTTTTCGCACCTGCTGATGTAATCCCTTCTATTTCATAAATTTTTAAAGATAAAAATTTCAAATAACAGCTACACACTTACTAATGAATCCACCTACCGTTACACAAGTTTCACGAAAATCCACCTATTTTTACGCAGCTTAGTTGAAGGCCATTTTTATATTGTTTATTTTTCACTGTACTCGTTATTTTTCTTCAGTTATGCTTTTCAAATGGCTTTTGAATTTAAGCGGACAACCTGTGCTGTAAATTTTGGAGCTAACTGTACGCTTCGCAGCATTTCCTCGCAAGGCTTAGTGTTACGCTGTCTTATCTGGGTGCTGAGGCCGATGGTTTCATGAATAGGTTCATATTACAATCAGGGGGAGAGGTAAGGAATGCCTGCGGACGTTCATTGTCGAAGTTAGTGCAATATTGGACTACAGACAAATGTCCTTCATTCTGCTGTAAGGATTTCTTCGCCAATTCTTTGAAGTGTACGATCATACTTATGTCTGTCTTCTACGCAACAGGTCCGTCCGTTCCCCGTCACACACGTGACACGCGATAAGCCAGGCGGGACAGACGCTTGAATGGCGATCAGAGAGTGAGCAGCTGGCTTATGCCGCGTAAAAGAATTCGCTGCCGCCGTGTTCGGCTTAAACCAAAGAAACAAGAATGAAGTTCAAGTGTCGAGAATACAACACAGTGTTGTGTGCTACCCCATGTTCCGAGGTATATCACACCAAGCTGCATTTCTGAGAATACAACATAGGGTTGTGTGCTACCCCATGTTCCGAGGTATATCACGCCAAACTGCATTTCTGAGAACCAATTGACACTAAACTGGAAAGGCGGAACACAAAAGTGTACGTAGATATTACCACCGCAATGACTGAATGGATATTTTTTCAGTACAGTTTTCTTGATGAAATAATGGGGGTGAAGGTGTGTGGATTATACAGACGGGGCTGTATGAAGGAACAGAGACTTGTCGGAAGGTCCTTTATGTGTGTGCATTTGCTTCGTTTAGCAATAAGAGGAAAAAGCAAGAACTACTGCCTGGAGATGTCTGTAAATAACGCGGGACTGCTGGAAAAATCTTAAGGCTGTTAGTAAGAAAAGTTAAACCTCATTAGTGATAATTTGACATAATATAATAAGCCTACACAAGACTTTTAGACAGATACTGTGAAAAAGAGACGTGTAATTATAGAAGTACAAAATTTAAAAAACGGCGTGGCGTTGCGGAACAGTGTTTTCCCGTTCGGCTGTGAGGATATTTAAATTTCTGGGACAATGTTTTCACGTTGGGCTGTGCGGATATTTAAATTTCTGGGACAGTGTTTTCCCGTTCGGCTGTGAGGCTATTTAAATTTCTGGGACAGTGTTTTCCCGTTCGGCTGTGAGGCTATTTAAATTTTTGGGACAGTGTTTTCCCGTTCGGCTGTGAGGGTATTTAAATTTCTGCGACAGTGTTTTCCCGTTCGGCTGTGAGGGTATTTAAATTTCTGGGGCAGTGTTTTCACGTTCGGCCGCAAAGAGTTGAGGTTCAGTTCACACCGCGCAGTAAACACCCTCCGTCTCCGTCATAAAAACCAGTAATTTAGTCATATATAAGGAAGTAATGGTTCTTTGTTCTGTGATATATATCAAACACATAAATGCGTTCTGTAAGTAAAACGTAAAATATTTCAACAATAAAAATGGTGGTACATACAGTAACAACTGGGCTACAAAGGGTTAAATTTTAACTTAAGTGGTGTAGGTTTGAGTCGCAACAAAAATCTACTAACTGATAGAGGAAAAGTAAACTTATAAAAACACAAATGTGTGTCAGATTTGTAGTTTCACAGCATTACTCATGAAGATCTTAATATTTTGTAACGTTATACCGTATCACTGTGTATACGAGTATACAGTATTTCGGATGTTTCGAAGACACTATTCAACAAAGGCAGTGTGTAATATTTCACAAGGCCCGAGCCCAATATTACGTGTGCTGCGAGGCTCCAGCTACGTTCCGCACGGAACGCTGTGGCTGATACCCCTTTAAGATTATGTTCACGTTCGATATGACGCGATATATTACGGCGCTATATGGCGTCACAACGAAGAAAGTCGTAATCTTAATGCTTAACGCCACGAGAACTTCGCCATCTCACACTTCGTATCCTTACTTTCTGCTGTCATTCCACGCATATACCTTTCCCACTCCTATTATCGTCATTTCTATCCCATACTTTCCATTTTGTGCTTTAAGATGAGGGAGTCGAGATACGTAACCCCAAGGAACCACTCCTGTTTGAAAAGTTAATGATTCCTCAGCTACTCAGAATCTTTCCTTCATGTTATGGACGTCGAAAGTTCACTACAGTGTTCTAAACAGCCCACTATTTTTCGATGTTTGAAGTACGCTGAATCCAGTCCACAGCTCCCGCTCTATTTATTTAAGACACATTTTAATATTATTTTTTCATCCCTGAGTCTTCCTAGCAGATACCTGCCTTCAAGTTTGCCCTCCAGAAACACAAACGATTTTTTCTACTTCTTATGGTTGCCACATGCCGCGCCTATGTCATCAGCCTTCATTTAGTCAGGTAAGGCAATGAAGCTCATCACAATGCAGTATTCACCAGTCTCCTGCTAGTTCCTCTGCACACAGACCGACTGCTCTTTACTTCAGCACCCTGCTCGCCAACACCGGCAGCCTATGCTTCAGGCAAACACCATGACGTTGCAGGACTTCAAACTGCTGCGACATTTCAAACCTTGTCCCCGAGATCCGCTTCTCTGTTAAAGCACGCAAGCATTGCAAGTAAGCAAACATATGAGCTCCGGTTAATAAAATTATAGTGGATTTAAATGTAAGTGTATACGTTATCGAATGACTCGCCTTTTGGCTATCGAGGCTACCTCTCAGAGCGGAGGGGTAACTTCTTCTTCTCTAAGCGGAAATGGTAATGAAGTACTAGTGGGTGGCTTTCCACACTAACATAAAGACGCTAGGTTTCGGAGACCGTCTCTGCCTCCGTTTTCAGGTGTTGATGTGATAAGTGACTTAGCTGTTTGTAAGCATAGTTCTCCTCTTACTGCAGTGTGTAAGGGCCTTTGTAGTTCTAGAGGCCTACGTCATTAGTGTGTGTGTATGTGTGTGTGCCTGTGTGTGTCCCCTATTGTGTTATAACGGATTGTAAGAAATTAGAAGAAGCACAAATTTTGAGCGACTTAGAGTAGCAAAAATATTATGTTACGTTTAATGCACTTGAGATAAAATGGTTTAAAATTGAAAAGGGATAAGCACACGCGCAAATATATACATAAATTAGGGATCCTGTCTTAAGGCCACATTTTTCCTTCAATACTTTAGAGTAATTTATTCCGTAATGTTTACTTAGTTTAGCATTCAATAAGGGTGGTTAAATTTCAAAAGCATAGAACCTTAGTTGCAGATAGTTGCGGTGTAATGGATCAAACAATTTTACACGTACTTGTAAGCTTATAATTTGCAATTTACAGTTGTAAATCAAATACACTTTTATCTAGTTTCACGATTTGAGTCTAGAACCTTATGTGGAGAGAGACTTTAAGGAAATACAAGGCCAAAGCCTTTTTCATTCCGTGCCAGTGTTTGTAGTAGGTGCTGCTGGTGTTGTGATACTGCGCGCTGTCTGCACTACACATTCAACGCAGGTAACTTACGTTAAATGGCAAATAAAGTTTTCAGAAGGTACATTTGCTCCGAACCCTCTACGTCTACGTTTTTCAGTGTACTTTCCCATCACCTCCCATCAATGTAGAAAAGGTCTTTAGATCTGTGGTATCACTGCAGTCTTTATGACTAGGGCAAATCTTGCAAGAATTAGTTGCTCTGAAGCCAGATTCATGGTTCAGAATTTAAATTTTTCTTTCAAGCTTCTAACATAGCTTCAAATCTATAATTTCTTTGTCGCTTTAGCTATTATTCACTTTTTACAGGCGGTTTGTAAAGTGCAGTACACAGCATAGGGTATACACGACGAATACCAACATTCTCTTGTCCCAAATTTAAGTGCTCACAGCGGGTTTCTTTTAGGAATATGATGGCTGTCGAGAGACCAATTTTTATCACAACATTGACACTGATATTAAACCAATGTTTTGAATCAATAAGGCGGCAAAGGATAAGAAGGATATAGGAGATGATGATGTACCTGGGGATGTATCCAACTGTTGGGAAAAGATGGCCTAAGAATTAGGAAACAACTGACCAACAACATAGGCTATATGACACTGGCGAGTGGCAAAAGGATTTCGCTGAAGAGATAATGGTTGCCTTAAACAAGAAGCCAAAAGCTACAAAATGCAGCGACCATCGCACAATCAGCCTCATCGCATATAAAGCAAAGACAGTAGCGAGGATACTTTGAAGAAGGATTGGAAGGAAAATTAAGAATGTATTTGGAGAAGATCAGTTTGGATTTAGAAGAGGAAAAACCTTAGGGATGCATTTGGGATGCTGTGGATATCAGAAAGAACGTTGGACGTAGATGAGGAATTGTGTGCTTGCTTCACAGACTGGCAGAAGGCCTTTGAACATGTAAATTGTACTACATTTATGCAGATCCTGAAGGTAACTGGTATCGACTAGCGCGAAAGAAGATTTATCAGCAAACTGTACATGGATCAGAGCGTTAAAATAAAACTGGACCAAGGGGAGAAAAGACTTGCGAAGACTGGAAGGGAATTTAGACAACGATGCTGTTTGTCACCGGCTCTATTCACCTTGTACAGCGAACACCTTATCAAGGACCTTGAAGGGTTTGGACAATTCAAAAGACGAGGGCAAGTAACTCATATTGTGTAATATGCAAATGCCCTTATGCTACTGGTTGAGGAAGAAGCGCTGCTACAGAGCATGACTCACAGAATAATTGAAATTGGAAGATGGAATAGAATGCAAATGAATGTGGAACAAGCCAAGGTAACGAGAATATTAAGGCAACCATCGACAATACAAATTGTAATCGCTCAAAACCGCTCCAGAATGTGGAATACTTCAGCTATTTGGGTAGCGTGATAACAAATGACGCAAGATATTCATGAAAAATTAAATCCAGGATTGCTATAACAAAGGCAGCACTCATCAAGGGGAAGAATATTTTCACCAGAAAATTGGACTTAATTTAAGGAACAAACTAGTAAAGTGCTACATCTTAAGCATAGCTTTGTATGGTGCTGGAAATTGAACACTCTGTAAAGTAGATCGGAAATACCTGGAAAGTTTTGAAATATGGTTCTGGAGAAGGACGGAGAAGATCAGCTGGGCCAATTGTGTTGGAATTAAACAAGTATTACATAGAGCCAAGGAGGAGAGGAATATCTACATACAATAAAAAGAAGGAAGGCCAACTGGATTGGTCACATCTTGCGTAGGAACTGCCTTCAAAAACAGTTACGAACAATAGATGGAGGGAAGGATATAAGTGATGGGAAGACAAGGAAGAAAACGTAAGCAGCTACTGAATGACATTAAGGAAACCAGAGGTACTGAAAACTGAAAGAGGAAGCATAAGTTCGCACTGTCTGGAGAGCTCATTTGGGAAGAGGCTCTAGACCTGTCGTAAGAGAGACTACTGAATGAATGAATGAATGAATGAATGAATGAATGAATGAATGAATGAATGAATGAATGAATGAATGAATGAATTAATTAATTAATTAATTAATTAATTAATTAATTAATTTTGTAGCGCTCACCGATTAGCAATGAAATCAGCGAGATCGCACATTGTAATGCGATTTAGCGGATGGGAATGACGACCAGAATAATTGTTAGCTACTTTTTGGCACGGCTTTGTGCGGCAATGTAGTTGGATCTGCTGAATGTAGTATCATGGTAGCAACGTGAAAACTACAATAACAAGAGCTGGTACCCCTACAAGCTAACATATCAAAGAGAAACTGAACGAATTAATTCTCTGAAGCATGAAATTCGTATAAATAATGTTAAAAGTTCTCTTCCCACCGCAAATGAAACATACTGTTTTTAACCAGTTCATGCGTCATAGGGAAACAGCCACGTTTCTTCTGAAAATCACATAAAACAAACACATACACTGTTCCCGAAAAATACAGAGATTTAAGTGGTACAGTAGATGTAGTACGTAGAAATTACTGTGCTATGGAAGTTAAACATTTCTGCTACACACATGAGATATTCCGCTTAGGAGCAGTGACTCATTTTGTCTGAATCCATCGCACGCTTTGGCAGGTGAGAGACTTTCTGAGTCCTCTTTTATCGTTTGAACTTAAATATGATATACGCTACTTGGGCTTTCAAAAACAGAAATGTAAATATAGGAGTTACCATGAAATGAAAACCAACATCGAATGATTAACAAATATTTTTCGCATACAACTTCCGATAAAAGAGAAATGCAATATCAGATATATGAAAAAGTAGTTCTAAACCTTACACCGACTTCGTTGTGTACTTTTAAAGATGAAAAGGTTTTTGAGAAGTAATTTTCCCCTCCCTGATTATAAAGAAAGCAAGAGTTACGCTTGGGCTTAAGACTTTCTGGTCATATTTCATACGGCTTTACCTCTTTATTTGTGATTTATTAGTGTATTTATCTACTAATTTGCGACGAATTCTTGGTTTTCTTTGATTACAATATAAATATTTTAACAGACACAAGCAAAGTTGTTTCTCTACTGAACAGAACAGCATTAAACGTGAAATATCTCTTGCTTTATGTTGTTCACACCGTGCATATTCTTATAATTAAGACATCAACTAACTTGTACACTTAATAAAATACATTCAGAAGCAAGTATAAAACTCATAAACGTTTCGGCACCGCGGTGCTCAAACATGTAGGTTTTGAAAGCAATCACATGTATATTTTCTTTATTTTCTTAAAAGTATCCTAATATTTCTTTTATAAAATGCAAAGTAATAAGACACGATGGCCGCGACCTCTTTAACATACCGTTTAATGGCGATAACTAAATTTTCATTGACGCAAGAGGTGTGTCAATTTGTGTGGAAATACATCATAAGCAGGCGGGAAAATTGTGCTTTCAAGATTTTATTAAATGTTCGTAATTATAAAAAGTGCAGAAAAAATTCAGGTTGAAACGTGTCCGTCACCCTTAATTAGATATGCTACTGAAAATCAATGCCTTGTGTAACTAAGCAGATATACTTTTATCTATACTGACCCGCAAGGAAATTATTACAGCCTGGGCCTTTAAGCTACAGACTTAATCTCTTATCCGAAACTTGGTTGGCTACAAGGTAAGGAAGTTAAGATTCAAGCTCTAGCCAACCTCACCATGTAGGTGTATAGCAAAGTGTTCGGAGGAAAGCAAGTGTCATTAGTTACTGTCAAGAACTTCTTGTGCCTCTAAATCCTTAACAGCTAACAAGGTAGCGCGAGTGTGAAGAAACACCTGATCTCCGCAGCGCTGATTGTCAGTTATACTTCTAAAGTGCAGAAATGTAGATGTTATAAATGACGAAATGAAGACGATAATGGATAATACTGCCTTGGCCTATCTAATGGTTATTTGCGTGTTTGAGATGAAGAAAAGAAAACCTCAGGACCATGGTTTAAAACTGGCATCTCTCTAGAAGACGGATTGATGCTAATAATTTCCTAAAGTCAGTGTTGATAGAATAGCCCGTAATTTAGGATACGAGTACTTGTCCACATTAGATACGTCAGATGTCTGCGACATGCAGCGTAACAGTGAGTAGACAAAAAGGCAACTTCTTTTAAAATGTTTCCAATACAACAACAAAATATCCATTAATTTTATGTTTCATCTTTGGTTCAACATCTAACAAGGTTCCTGATTGCATCAGGATAAATTATCGTCAGCTAGGCTTAAAGCCACTTTTACACGGCTTCCCACCACGTCAAATATTCATCACATACACAAAAACACTAATCACCAACAAATGCACAAAGAGAGTTTTATCATTAATCGTAACACACTCCTTCGTGTTTCGAACCTGCTGGGTCATCTTCAGGGAGAGCTTTTTGTTACCGTCACACTAAGGTTGCACTTTACAGTTGAGTGAGAATGTGCTGTTGACTGTGTACTGCGTTGTTTTTGGAGGCGTGAACTCTGTGCGGTCCCGGCCTGCAGGCCGGGACCGCACAGAGTTCACGCCTCCAGTACACAAATATAACATGCACACTGCAGCTAATCGCAACAGCTATTTGGGAATAATATTACTGACGCAGTAAATAATTGTATGGACAGGAAATCCAACTGAAAACCGAACCCAGATGTAGGACAAACTTAATAGCCTGTATTTCCTCTTAGAATATACAATCTATGGAATACAACGTAAGTTACCGAAGGTTAGTATACGTGTTGGAAGCGACCTCTTTCATGCGTGACTTCCGGCTTCGGCCAGTCAATCCAGTCCATGGCCCAATACCACGACTTGAAGATCCATTTTAATATTATTATCCCACCGATCCCTAGGTATTGCAAGTGGAATATTTCCCTTATGTTTTCCCACTAAAAGTCGGTATGCACTTCTTCTCTGCCCCACACATACTACATTCACCGCCCATCTCATTATTCTCTTACTTATTTCATGATATCTGCCTTAATTCAGCAGTAATGTAATAATGGAATGAGTGGTCAGGAGGCACCTTATCAAGTGGGAAACCGCATTCATGGTTCCCAGCAATTGCATCTACATAAGGAAGTGCCTTGAGACAAGAGTATTCGATAATACTTGGCTGGACGTTGGTGGAAAAAATCTTCCTTGACAATAACCCCATGAATACGTGTGACGACAGGATGTTCCCACGTCAGTGGCAACTTTACGTCGTGCTTGAGGAAGGAAAAACCAGAAAATTTACCCGAAACATGAGAATTGTATCATGTACTATGTCAAAAATCATCAGAATTTTGAGAAGTTTTGTTTTTTCCCAATGACGTTTATTCGAAATGCTTTGTCTTTCTTCAGAATATTTCATCAGATTTTTCAGATGCGTGCATAAGTGCTCCCTCTATATAAATTCTTCTATGTCAATCAGAAGTTTTGATATCTTGAAGAGTATTAGTAATATTCGATAACCCAGATTTATTAAATTCATCATTTTGTTCTAAAATTCCACGCGCAGATGTTCACTATGTATACTCCAAAAATTTGGATAGCCCTACATCAGGAAACAAGTAAATTCAAGAAGGTCCAGTGCAGGCGGCATCAATTAGCAGGGTGCATGTACGAAATCTCCTACTAGGCCTATACGTCAACTCGTGACACTGTAAGCAACAAAATATCTATGCCGTAATAACATGAATCACACAATAGATACTGCAGTTATGTTCTAATACTTTGACTTGCAAGCAACGTGCAGGAAAATTACCTTTATGCGTATTGCGTATATGACAGTTTTATCAAGAGATTGAGAAGTGTTCGTAAAGCACTAATAAATCAAGTCCTTAGATAGCGCAAACTTGAGAACGTAGTTAAAGTATTTGTGTATTGTTGCAAACCCAATATATCCGTTAATCTTGAGGCCTACCGGGTTAAAGTTTGCAAACGCAGCCACGGTTCGGATAACGCTATTTCCCGCTGGCATTTGAGGTATTTATTGGTATTGGTTTATACCAACGTCACTGATGCAATCAATGTGTCTGTGTTTGCACATGAAACAAGTGAACATTGATTAAACACATGCAGCCAGTAGGGTTCATTTCCTTCATAGCACGGCACAGTCTACGATGTTAGCTTTTGTGATACAAAGCAGGTGACCAATAATAAACCCTAATGCAATTTTACCGGCGTTTCTCACAAAGAGAAAACGAATAGTATTACAAGGGAATAAATGCAGGAATGACACAAACACACGGCCAGAAATTAAACTGTTACGTAACGTATTTCGGAGACTGGAGAGTGCTAGAATGTTGATTTTTTCAAGTTGAAGTAGGCAACTAACTGATTAACTGCACGGGGTACTATTTACTTTCATAAGCAACAATTCATTCAAATACTAAAGAGTTTCTCCTCAGTTTACGGAATCCTGAGTTTCATTATACTATGTACAGGAAGCCACCAATATACCCTATCCTGAGCCAGCTGAGTCAGGTTAATATTCCATTTATACATTTTAATATTGTCGTTTTTTCAGGTCTGATTCTAGGAATCCTAAGTGCATTTTCATCTCGCTATCTGATTCGATTTGATTTCATCTTCCTAATATTTCGCGAACAGGGCAGATTTGCTGTCGACCTCCCGCAATACAGTCATAAGCGGCCTACAAAAGTAATTTTTGACTATGACAGAGAGAAAGCATCACTCTGTCGCAAAAGCTCCATTAAGTAATCTCACCTTCGGTTCTATAGCACCACAAAGTCAAAGGAATCTCCGAAACGTCTATGTGATTTTGTATACAAAATTATAAGTCTTCCAAATACATGTTTCTATGACAATATTAACCCAATTTTACCGACATCTGGAAGCAGTTTGATATAAATTTGGGTTTTCAGAATAGTGGTTCTCAAGAAAACGGCGCTAACTGGGAGAATTGCGGAGGCCAGGGTCCGATCCCCCGTCAGTCCATGTGGGATTTATAATGGACAAAGTGGCACTGGGACAGTTTTTTCCCCGAGCACTTCCGTTTCGCTAGTCAGTTTTATTCCACCGGTGCTCCATTACTTGGAAAAACGAAAAAACTAATCATCTTTCTCTTCATCTTCAATACCACAGGGTTGCACAACAAGCCTTAAGGCTGCGGTTCGTCCGTAGCATCTGCTGCGGGGCCCTTCCCCACAAGAAAGAACCTCGGAAAACTAATAATCCTGTGTCTTCGAAATATAAAACCAAAACGGTGTTACTTGTTGATAATTTTGTCACTTAAATTCAAAGCTATTCTTCGACAGATACTGTAGATCTGCCGTACAAATTAAAACGGCTAGAGACCCTAAATACGATGAACATATCGCCAAGTAAATTCTTTAAAACACTTGATCGCCAGAATATATTCAGGTCATCATTACTTTACAAGGTACACGCGAATTCCTGATAACACATTCTCGTACAGGACTTGCAGTTTGGTGGCTAAATACTTAACTGCCTGTAACATAAAACAGTTGAAACAGTTAAAACAGACGATTTGTACGTTAATCAAGCTTTGTCATCGCCCGCGTTGTTTAGTTACTCAGTAGTAAGAACGAAGTGGCAACGTTCAGCCTAATGTTACGTTTTTTATTCATTATTACTGGGCATTCATTAGGTAGGCGGCGCTCACTTTTATTCATTTGTTCACGTACTTACTTTACTTGGTATTGGGTTATTCAATGACCCTTTTAACAGCTCACTTTATGTACCATTCACTAGCAAATTAAATAACACATTAAGTAACACATTAACCTTTTAAAGTCTGGCGGTAACTTTACATACCACCAGGTTTAACATTCAGAAACTCTACGTGGTGCCCACATTGCGTTTATGTGTTTTGTACGGATCTCAGAACAAACAGCAACTTTTGCCTTATAACACATTAAGAGATTGGTTTTTATAACCGAATTGGAGAGTGTTTACTGCGCGGTACGGACTGACTCCTTATATAAAACAGATACACTTCGTCTTTAAAGGGTTAAAGTGTTTGGTGTGAGTTTCAATGTCTTAAGGCACGTAACAAATTTCTTAAATATTAGCTAATTATTTGTAAAAGAATAATAACAACTACTCGCTTACAACACCTTGCTATATATTCAAATACCAACCCATGCTACAAGTTTCGGCCACGATTCCAGCCGTCAACAGGTATTACACTTAAAAATATCTTGAAGAAATACTGTACTATCAACAGTCAAGGATTAAAATTATATCTAATTTTTCACAATTACCATACTGATCAAAAAGCCGGATATAATCAACTAGTGACGCAAATAAGCCGAAAAATTATTTAAAGTATTTCGTATTAAAACAGAATTAAAAACGTTGCGAGTACTCCTGCATTCAGTTGCATAATATAACGTTGTTACGACTTGAATCCTCCGTTTATTTATGTAAAATTCTGTGACGATATACAAGACGTTTCCCGTAGTGAATTCTGTTTTTTTCCTTAGATGTGGATGCAGATACTCTCTGCGTTTTATTTTCTTTGGTGAAGCATAATGACGCAGAAAACACATACAATCAGCACGACGATCTTACAAACTTCACTTATTTGAGAATACAAATTACAATAAAAATTCGTGTAGCTTTGTCTACATTTAAAAATGAAATCAATGTTTTCGAAAATTTACAAATGTTGTTCAATGAAGTTCCTGTTAGGGAATATACGTATGGAGTAAAAATTCTAGCGCGCGCTTCCTGTTACTGCCGCCAAACAGTACGTTATTTCCCTTATTTAATCACGTAGAAACGCCTTTAACATATCGAGTATATGAAAAAGCATTCGTCAATTCTCCCGTTATGTGCAAATATTTCGAAGTGAAGACGCGTATTTTTTGGAATATTCTTTGTGAAAGTTACGAAAATCTTTGACATGATAAATAAAACACATGTTCCTACATATGTCACATCTGAAGAATACTGAACGCAAAATCGTGTCGCAGAAACTTGCCGTCCCACTGCACTCCTTGGTGTCATATCGGGGAGTGGATATAGAATTACAGTCATCCTTAACCTCTGAGTTAGGTGGCTGCGAGTGGTCAAATTCCTCCGCTGCTTTTACCCCCCAGACGATGGCCGTAGGAAGGACCCCCGGTACTCACTAGGCAGTGTAAAGGGTGCTCTGTAGTGTTGCTCTCTCTAGGGAATAGGCAACGGTGTCAGTGACAGGGAGAAGAGATTTTCTTGTTTCCAAAGCGCCCAAAACAAACCTGGGCCCTCTCAGATTTATATCAAGTGTGTATTAAGTGTCCCTTCCCGTGGGATAAGGCAACCGGAGCGTGAAGCTTACTACTCTCCTCTGTCTAAAGCCGAGGTTAAAGACACGTGGAACTATAAATATACTCTCCCATATATTTTTCGGGCGTGCTCAGGGATAAATTTGCATTTACCTCTTAATGAACTGCGTCTATTTTGCTTTTTCTTAACATACTCGCTGTGTCGAAATCTGTTTCTGACTTTCGAAATGTACACTGAAAGTCATCTTGTTTACAACGCGTATTCACTTTGGTAACACATTTCCCAATGAAGTGTAATTTCTTTGACAGTTTTATGTACTCCCAATATAATCTGCTAAGTTCTAAAGCTAAATTTCTCATCTTGTTTGTCTCAGAAATAACGTCGTAAGATGTATTCCCCGCGGCACTGTTGTTTCTGTCGTTTGCTTCCATCTGCAGCAAAGTTTTTGTAAGACAACTCCACGGTTGGCGAAACGATGGATAAAACTCACATGGGAAAATTTATAACAAATTCCGCGGGCCCGCAACAGTAATATGCGACTTAGGCCATCGAGCAAAGCCTTCCTTAATAACCCAATAACCGCTTAGATAATGAAGAAATTCGCTGTAATTTATGTGACACAACAATAATTACTTTATTCACAATAGCCAGTCCTAACCCTTTCTCACCCTCCTCCGCTTTAAGATCCGTTTTAATATCACTCTGTTGTCTGCACTTAAGTATTTTAGATGCATTTTCTCTTCAGGTTATCCAACCCATACGTGAAATGTGTTTCTGCCTCCCATGCCTTCTTATTTCATCGTCCTTAATTTCGTTATCCTAACATTGTTCACTAAACACCCAATATCCAAGCCTGGTTATTCTGCAGCTTAGTACCTTCCTGCCACCACAAACACCCACTTCATTTCAGATATTATTGTCACACCACATTTTTAAAAACCTTCACACTACTTTCTCCCCTGGCATGAAAAAACAAAGACTGTATCCTTACGGAATTCAGGTAAAATGAAACAGCAGATGGGATGAGAAAATATTCCGAAACTAATGGTGAAAATAATTCCCCATTTTATCCGACTTATCATCATCAATGTAAGTCTTCGTCATCAGCGCGAAACATTTAAATTCGGCCGCGTTTTCGAAAGATTTATTTATTGTCTTCTATTTACCGTCTTGTCCTACCTTCTGTTGACCAGATGGAATTTACGTACAAGCATTTGTATATATTTTGGTGCCACTCTGTTTACATAGAAGCAAGTTTCTCACCAGATACTAGTATTTGTGTTTTAACCTAATCCATTATCTTTAACACCGTAAGACGAAAAGATAATATGTTGAATTCAAACTCATCCTTCCTGCCTTTCTTGAACATTCCTACTGGCGCACTTCAAATTAACAAAGCTGAAATTATACGTATGTATACGTTGCTGTGGTCGCGGTTTCGATTCCCGATGGTGTCAGTGGAATTTTTCATTGGCATAATCCTTTCGGTCGCACTATGCCCCTGGGGTCGACTCAGCCTCTAAGAGAAATGAGTACCAGGAATATTTCCTGGGGGTAAACGCGGCCGGTGCGTATGGCTGACAACCTACCACCTTCATGTGACGATTGTCTAGAAATCTGGGAAGCTCAACCTCCTGGAACACTAAGGGCCTGTCCAGGCCTGCAACGGGACAGCTTTACCTTTACCTTTACCTTTATACGTTAATGTACATAGGCATTACCTCCTTGTTTCATAGCACGACATCTCAGGGCCGGAATAATGGAGCCGGCGAGCCAGGCAGTAGCCCAGGGTGCCAACCTATAAGGGGCGCTACTACTTCACCGGGATAATCGGAAACATGTTGCCAGTAAACTCAGATTTCCAAAACCCAAAAGTGTCACAAAAATTATCCCCAACGAATTTTTTCTGGGCGGAAATATTTTAAATAATTTCGCTTTTAAAAGGTGCTAAATTATTTGCCAGTTCGATGCGCCAAATTGGGGTGGAACACAAGACTCGGGCCGGCTCTGGTCCGACTACAAATCTGTCAGACACCAGTTTCATTGTACGCGCTGTACCCTATGCTTTGTTTAATTTAATTGGATTTTGTTTAGCGCAAATCATTTGATAACTAAACCGAACATAACAACAATATTACAAAATATTTCCCTCTTTTTAGCTGAGACATATGCTTCCTTGAATTACACAAACAGATTACATCCCTTCTCCGCCCGGGACGTGGGGCTAGCCACCCCACTCCCTTCTAGCGTCGAGGCGAACGTAGAGCTATAGCTCTACTCCCACTTGGGCCTTAGAACTGGATGGGGATTCTCTTTTTTATATCCTTCCCCACAGTGCTCGACATTTTGTTTCGTTATATGAGAAATGCAGTAGTTCACATTTGCTGCCGAAATCTACGCCTATATTTCTCAGAAATTTTACATAAACTTCTGAGAAATATAGGCGTAGAGTACATTGAAGCACAAATGGGCGTGAGAGGATACAGTGTGAGACTGTGTGTGTAGCTGATAACAGTGATATTCCTCAATAACCAATACACATTTTGTCCTTTGTGTGAAAAAATACAGCTCATAATATATTGTTTCTTGACTGCCTGAAGAACTGTTTGCTTCTCATGAATAACTCTCCTCCATGGAGTCTAGGAATTTCTGGACTGCGTGACGGACTGTTTGCTTCTCATGAATATCTCTGCTCCATGGAGTTGTTTAGGTCGCTTCTATTCAACAAATAAAACAAAGAATTCGTTCCACTTCTCTAAGCGTTCTTCCTTATTCCAAATAAAATGAATATGTGTTCAAAACTCAGAACGTAATGTACCACCCCCCGCTTTGATCAAACCTACCGGAAACGGATCAGTTCCTTCCCATAAATTTCCTCTTCAGATTCTCAATCACAGTTTCAAACTTAAGGGCCTCAAGTTCAGGCAACGCCTTTTCCCAACACATCACACATTTAACCTTTTAAAGCCTAGCGGTAACTTTACATACCACCAGGTTTAACATTAAAAAATTCTACGTGGTGCCCACATTGCGTTTATGTGTTTTGTACGGATCTCAGAACAAACAGCAACTTTTGCCTTATAAAACATTAAGAGATGGTTTTTATAACCGAAGTGTAGAGTGTTTACAGCGCGGTACGCACTGAGTCCTTACATAAAACAGATACGCTTCGTCTTTAAAGGGTTAATTATGTTTCACAGTCAAACATTTTGATCTGCCAAACTGACTTCTCGAACACTCTTATACTTTTGTCAGTTGCACGTAAACTGTTGATCTCTAACAGATTATCTGGAAGTACCATCTCTAATTTGGTATTAAAGTCTCCTAACAAACTTGTTCACGTTGTGTTTTCAGAATTAATCAGAAAATTCCTCATATATCTGTCCTTTAGCCATAAAACTTACCCTCCGTCGCGACATGCATATTCGCAACAATACCACACAACCTGCCTCTTGTACATCTGTCGCTACAAATGTCCACCCTCTTAACAGTACCTACTACACCTTCGTGAATGTGAAAGCCTCTTACTTAGTGATGACTAACATTAGCATTTCTAGACGAAAAACGTTTAATCATTTGTTGAATCAGTGTCACTTTTGATCCATCAGCCTTCATGCATTCCTGATACACCTGACTTTCCTAATTTTCTTGCCGCTGGTTTCAATGAATCTGACCCAGAGGCTCTCCTGAGATTCCAATTTCCAAACCCCATTCTGTTTTTTTTTCTCTCGCTTATATGACAAAAATTACGCCACAAATAATATTTTTAAATGAACAGAGAGGTGTCCTGTGTCAAGATAAATTTAATTTGACGTACAGAAACTTCTAGCATATAAAATTGTTGCAAATGGAATAATTTGTATTACGATGGAACGAACAGAGTGGAAATACTTACTGTTTTGTTTGCAGATGCAGCAGTTGTAAATTACATAAGTGCATGGTATTGGTTTGTAACAAAGCCGTTAAACTGATACCAGGTTTACTGTCACTTGGCCCCGATCTCGTCAGTTCCAGAGTACTGGCAAACAATGTCGTTTGATTAATTATCATATCTTATTTTATAAACACACCAAAAATAGTTGTCCCCCTTACGTTTTAAATGTTTACGTCTGGAAAAGTGAAGATATTGAAGGTTATAAACTCTTCAAAGGTGAAATTCTGTTGCAATAAATGCCAGGATTTTATAGAACACCAAATTTAATTTCATTCCAGGTAGCTGATTGATTAAATCAATTCAATAATTAATTAAATTATTGAACTCGCTGGAGTAATATGCTGTCTTTTCCGTCAATACATACTCACCTATTTATGGACTTCAATTTTAAAAATTCGTGGCAATTAATTTCCATAATATGAAAGTTCAGTTATTATATACAACCATGAATGATTTAAGTTCAGTTCAAATCACAGCATATTATTTCCCCAAGATATATTTTAATATTATCGTTCCTAGTCCTTACCTCTTCTACCCACTCACAGTAGGTGTCGAGGTCGTTTTCACTTGATCACACTCAAACACACACCATGGTCGGTAGGACTCCTCTGGACGAGGGATCGGCCCGTCGCAGAGACCTCTATCTGACAACACAAACACTCACAAGAGACAAACATCCATGCCCCCCGTGGGATTCGAAACCACGATCCCAGCAAGCGCTCGGCCGCAGACCTACGCCTTAGACCGCTCGACTTCTGGGATCGGCTTATTTTAATATTATATATATAACCTTTCGGTCGCACTATGGCCCTGGGGTCGACTCAGCCTCTAACAGAAATGAGTACCAGGGATATTTCCCGGGGGTAAAGGCGGCCAGTGCTTAGGGCTGACAACCTTACCACGCTCATGTGCCGAATGTCTAGGACTCTGGAAGCGTCAACCTCCTGGAATACTAAGGGCCTGTTTAGGCCTGTAATGGGATTGCTTTACCTTTACATTCTTTGAGGTCGAGAGTTAGCGCTACAGACTTGTTTTTTAAAGATATTTGTTTCGATTCTCGATCGGGTTATTCTTCATTCCAAGGGCAATTTTTTATGGCTTTCGTCATTCTTTTCCGGCAGCTGCAACAACATTATCTTGACGAGATTCCTTCCAGATACCTGTCAGTATCTATCAATATCCACCAACCGTCAAAGTGAAGTAGTCAGAACTGCTGCCTCCTATTTATGAAATGCTGACTTAAAATCCGGCTGAACTGCGACTATCCTTACTGCTAACATAGTTAAATCCTTAGCCTTACTAATTAAGTGCAGCGAAAATATCTAAAAACCTGACAAGATGCTTTCTTCCATGTCTTTTCTACTATTATTCTCAATAACTCTTCCAATCCACACCATATGCAGTTCCCGTATGTTCTTAAATCATTTAAAAACTAAGATTAACCTGAACTAGACTTAAAGTTTCAGCCCGTACCGCACAGTAAACACATTTCTTCTCGGTTATGAAAATGTTGTATATAGAAAGAATGGCAGTTTGTTCTGTGATCCATATGAAACTCATAAATGCCTTATGTGGGAAAAGTAGAGGATTTGTTAATATTAAACCTGGTGTACGTATAGTAACCAGTGGGACTTGAAGGTTTAAATAAGCCCTGCGGTTAGTAGCTGTAAGACTCCTGCAGTTCATATACAAATATCGGCAATGCCAGAAATTTACGCTTATGTTTCCAAACCACGGTTCCGAGAGGAATCGCGGAATGAATACATGGAAGTTTTTAAATACCGCGATAAAATACCAATATTCCAAGAAATATCGCGAAAAATATCGTTGGGCATTTGGCAGTATTGGAGTACGATCCTTGCACTATCACGTGTTACTTTGTTTCCCTTTGTTTTGGTCAGGGGGCATGTAAGTTTCGCGCAGGTAAGGGATCCTGGGTATGTTCTATGAACGGAAGTTTGCGAAGCAGTAAACTACACCTTTCTGTCCTCCCGTAAACTAGATCTTTTCACTACATAAGCCCACAGGCGTAGAAAGGATCAGGTTGTAATCGAGACTGATTATCACAGAAAAATAATTTCTTACTTTTACTCAGTCCTTCGGGAAAAATCTCAGGGCTGTCACTATAAAACGTACACCATCTTACGCCTCTTCTGTTACATCATTCATCGCAGCAACGTAAGTAGTCTGATGCTACATAACACTGGTATGCACTTGAATTCGTAAAATAACATAATGTGCAAGAAATTCAACCATAAAACAAATATTCTACTACGGTCCGGGCATGCAGACCTTCTTTCTTGTACCAAGTATCGAGACTTTCCTATCTGTTTCAAGCGTCCTGGTTTAGTCATAGTACCGCTGTGGGCTGACGGTATGAAGAACCAGTAGAGTCTAAAAAATTACATTTTTGAAAGCCGTGACTGCTGTATATTATTATATTACCATCTTGCCGTGGAACACATCATCTGCTACTGTTCAAAGACTAAATGCAAGTTAATTACAATATTAAGTTTTAATTTGATATTCCTAAGAACGTCGGAACATCCCATTTCTGGCCGTATCATTTCAGGTCCTGCCCAAGTTTATTCCCTCGGGAAGAATCTTTTTATTTGTTTTCTTCATCCTTCAATATTATTTTTGTTACTTTCGTTTCTTCTAATTTTAATCATTTGTTTCTTTCTACCTTATTCATTTCCCACTATTTCCCTTTATACCCTGGTAACACCACGGCTATGTTTAATTTTAACGATATTCAAAAATACTTTTTTATTTTATTTTATTTTATTTTATTTTATTCAGACCCCACCAGCTTACAACGCTGATGCTCCTTAGAACCCTCATTCACATTTTCACAATAATTTTATTTATATGTTATACTGACATTCTCCCCCTTCTCTCCGCCATCTCCCTTACGTTAAAAGAGTTGGGGTCAACCCTGTTTAAATGATTTGTAATTAAACAAGCTACAATACTAAGCAAAGTGTCTACTGAAAGACAACCTATTGTCTTTGGCGATTGCTTCTGAGAGTGGGGATAAATAATGTGCTGTCAGGACACACAAACATAACCTTAACAATATGGGGCTATATGCTTTATGCTAACAGGAAGTACACATTTATACACTGTCATGATGAGGGCGATGCTGCCGGCCGGCAGATATTGTTGATAGCATGACTTCATGCAGTTTGACAGTTTTAACCCCTTGTTTATGTGGTGTGGCTCTCTTCTTCTTTGAGGCTACGAAATTAACAAGTGTGACTGTGAGATAAGTTTGAAGCAAATACTAAAACACTCCTAACAGCTACCCATAATTCCGCGTCCATATTAACTAAGGCCACGTTCCAGGTAATCATTTCAAATAACTTAGAATTCTTCTTATTCTGATATTCCAGTCTAAGGTGTTCATTAAGTGGGAGTGTCTGGTGCTTTTTGCATTGCACTTCAGCTTGCATTCACTCCTCTTCCAGCTAAGCTTCTTACATTCTAGCCATCCAATCACAATTGCCGTCGATAAAAGCAACATAAGACTTTAAGGCGTTTTATGATGTTATAATTGCCAATATTTAATCACTTTTAAAATTACTTTCTGCCATGGCATTTTTGTGTTGCGAAAATATTTCGACTCCAAATCGCGCGCGCGCACGCACGCACTCGCGCACACACAGGCACACCACGCCTCTCAACGGATTTAAGTATTCTACCCTGAATATGAGATCTTTAATTTCACTTCTGAAAAAGACAACTATAAATTCTGACTACGGAAGCTTTAAACAAGCGGGTCTCTGTAAAACACAGGTATTAAAATGCACTGCATCTTAGTAAGGGCTCTTGTGTACAAACACCAGTTTTATAAAGACCTTCCATTGGAATATATTTCTTAAAATACTCCACCTAACTTCTTCAACGTCTATTTGTTCTTCCCAAGTAAACAAAATCTTTGTACTGAAGAAATGTATCCATTATATAACCTTCTTTGCAAAAAGACTGCCAAAATTTGGCAGTGTTTTCCTAATAATGAGCACGAAAATTCAGAATTCTCTTCTAAATGTAAAGTATTTTATAACTGGATTCCTCTTACGTATAGTACCTGCTTTTACAAAATCAAAATACTGGAAACTTTTACAAATAAACTTTTCGAATTACATTTAAGAGAAATAATGTCTTCACAGGGACGAGAACTCTTTTATATACAGCCTGTTGTTAGAGCTCAGAAAATATAACTCTAGAAACTTTTAGCTGACGACGTAAATTTACACTGCACCTGCATTTGATTTTGCTCTTCACACGTACAGCAAATCCTCGTATCACCACCTACACACATAAGTATACTAACTTCAAGATTTACTTAAAATATACACGTTAAATGCATGATATTAAAATGCGCAGCATTGGTGGCGTGTTTTTATACTTCAGAAAGCACATCATACTTTGTATTTCAACATTACAACTTTATAATTGCTGCCTATGCCATGAGCATCACTTCCCAGCACATTTCAACTGCCCGTCCTCCCCACATGCCATCAGTCACACTTGCTTAAGGCAACGCATCATCATTAGCCAGCTGAAATTGATCTGTCCTTCCTCGAATCTATCTCATTCCAAACCCAAGCAAGTGGATCACTCCCAGGTGTCGGTGTCAAGTACGATGTTTAGTGCCCCTGTTCCAAACCGTCAGCAGCGACCATACTACTTTTATTTCAGTTCGATATTATGTTACTTTTCTAACAATTTACTTCGCTGCTCGAAGGGCTTCTATACAAATATAATGACATAATTAATTACTCGTATGTTAATTTTGCCGATTCTTATAAAATACGAAACTTGAACTGCAAGTCTTGTCTCCACACAGTCACAGGTCATGAATAAAACTGATGCCTTAACAGATGATGTCCATTTCCAACCTGAAAAGTAATATTCTCATGGTTTAGAGAGGAGAATGATTGATAAGTAGATAAAATGAAACAGTTCCAACAAGACATAGAGATGAAGACATTGCAACAGATTAGACAGACACCTGTATTAAATGCTTTAAATCGAATACATATATTGGTCATAAACATACACATGCGTATTATTACGCCTTTGTCCCGCAGTAATCGAGTTATTAGACGACGTGCTCTACGTGCTACAAAATTCATTTCAAACAGTACACAAAGAAATGCACAGAAATACACCTTACATACTTTAGTGCACAGTAGTATGTGCACCATGTGTGCAGAGTATGTATGTATAAATGAATGTATATGTATACGTGGGTGTATATTCACACAGAATGAAAAGCAGTTCACTTTCTAATTCCCCATTTTGTGATTCTTTGTCGAAAGCTAAGTCGAAAATGTTATACAAGCTATGACCATAAATGTTTACTTTTAGCGATAACGTTGTCCTCCAATGGTGCTGTGCATCAAATGACCAGATATGGGCGCCCCATATTTATGGTGGGTTTTTGAGAGACGCTTTAAAGCAGGAGGCAATGCTTCTCCCAGAATTCTCTCGAACATGTCTTTGTACAATGCCTTCAACATTTGTAAAGCTGTTCGAAATCTCCCCACGAGACAGACGTCAGTCCTGGGACAGACTGCATAAATGTGCTCCTTCGGATATTTCCGCATGAACGAGACCGTTCGGAGTTAGATCCAGGGAACGTAGTGACCATGCCGTCCGCCCAAGTCCAATACGCTTTCCAGAATACGTCGTGTTCAATTACTGCCGGATAAATTCCCCACAGTGTGCCCCAGCTCCGTATTCCTGAAACCACAATACTGCCCCAGACAGAGACAAAACTTTAAAATGCCCGGTTGAACACTTTCCAGAAATGTACGATCTAGTTATTGGTTAGCTTGTCCAGTAGCACACGGGGCCCACGACAATGTCGCAAACAATACCAGCTCAAAATGTGACGCCGAAGCGGAGCTGTTGTCCACTTTAGTGAAGGGCATAAAAATTAACCGGTGCCCGTATGTGACTCTTGTGGAAGGTGAACACATCTTCACGCATAAATGTGCTTAGTTTCTGCACGGACTTTTCTGTAAAATGAGATCAACTGCAGCGTCTTTATGTCGTTAACACTTCGTAAGATGGAATTCGTAGAGTATACTCATGTGGAAACCGAAGGGCCTTTCGCGAGTAATGGCATGGAAGCAACCGATCGTCACGAAGTGCTTGGAGGACAGTCTTTTGGGACAGTCCTGATTATTGCGTGATGTGGCGCGAGCTTCTTCATGACGCTCCTTCTACATGCGCGATTATTGCGACTCCACACTGGCTGGTATGTCAGCAGTCGGCGGACGATCTGCATTCACAAGTGCCCTAAGGAATGCACTTATGGACAAGGAATGGACACTGCTTCAATCGTCGAAATTAAGACTGGAGGACGTCGATTATAATATTATAGCACATATTCTTGTGCAAAAATTCGAGCTTATTTAATACTGACATGTGGGGCAAATCCGTCAAAAAGTTAAGCGTACTGGCCTTATACTCCTTTTTCAGAATAACTCGCTGACGATGGCGTCTCGGTACAGAAATATGTAGGAGTCTTACAGAAGTTTTACGCTTCTGAATGTAGCATGTTATTAAATGCGTAATTTGGTTAATGTATTGTTTAAATCTTCTCTCTGTCCAGCAGGTACACGTCGCCTTTAATTTATACCCTGTCTAGCAAATATATCACACTTATTTTGAACTTTCCTGCAGTAGATTATCTGAATTTCATCTCATCTTTATTAACATGTTTCACTGAGGAAGATATCCTCAGTGAATAATTGTCACTCCTAAATTGTGTAGTAAACTATAAGATGGAAATATTTGGTTATGTCAAATAGTTCTAATGAATCTTGAGGAAATAAAAGATTTTAGGCGTGAAGTGAATATAAACGTCATTAAATATTATCCTGTAGCCTAATTTTTCTTTTGGAATGTGGCCTTAAAAAATTATGGAATAAATTAGATTTTTCCGTTATTTTTTTTTGTCAATATTTAATCACGGTGTTGCTGCACGTGTGTTACAGAACTTGGCATACCAGGTAATAAGTCTCAGAGAAACAAATAATGTTTATGCTATAAATAACCAGGCCTGAGTAAAGTTTACGAATCAGGCTTTTATATTACCCGAACGACCCACATTTCTCGTCGGGGCGCACTTAATTATAAGCACCCTTTTTCAAATTGTAATATTTATTAATTCAGTATACCAAAAGAATTTTGAAATGGTCACATTCTTTCTTTGTGATCGTATCACAATACGTGACAGTGGAGGCATCAGCTGATGGATTGCTTGTTACGATATTATAACTATGCATAACCACAGAAACTCCACTCTCCATACAAGAACTGGGCGTATTGGGTAAACATTGCAGATTCGTTGCATCTGTACACATACTAATTCCTATAAGCCGTTCCCACCACATTATTAGCATGGTCAGCAATTTATGACATCAAACCAAGCACTGGAAAATCAACGGATGGCTGACAAGTATGCAACTGACCTGGAAACATAAAATATATTGCTAATATGTCTATCAAATCGCGTTAGTACCGATAAATATTTAAGAAATTATACATTTACCCATTGAATTTTGTACGGAATTTTTCATGTGCGTGGATAATTAAAAATACTTTTCCAGATTTTACTTCACCTACAGCCCTTTACTTAATCTACCATCTTTTCAGGCCTTATTAAAGGAAAGAAACGTACACAAACAACCTGGAAAGCCCGAATCAGCTGATTTTCATTTTATAAACTACAGCGACACTTGGTTTATTTTCAGTAAATATGCGAATACAAGCGATTCCAAGAGGATGTGAAAGGGCATGTCTTATCACAAAAGGCAAGACTTGGAATTTCATAAAAGATAAAAACACAAAGGAAAATGATTGGCAATGCAAGTGTCCCTTAAAGTAAAAAATAATGAACTCGTTCTAAAATTACAGGCATCTTAAAATAAACTTGAGAATTGCCTATACTCTCTCTACACTTCACAATCTGAGCACATGACTACACGGACGCTTCCGCGTGGGAGTATTGCACGTCGTTTTTTAACTTTAATATTTCAAATCTTTCCACGGCTGTCGCTTCCAAAGTAGAATATTTGTGAATTTAACGCTTTAACATTCTTTCCTTCCAGTAACAGCTTTGTCAGAATATCTGTGGTTCTCGCACCTAAATTGTCTCTCCGTCTGCTGCATGCCTGTTAACAGATGTATCCGTAAATCCACTCGCCATATAAATTTTAATTCAATTTCTACATTTTGTCCTTACGTCACTTATATCCCAACATTTTAACCCCATTTGATCACTGTTACCAGTTGATTTTCTAAGCACTTTATTCATGTTTAAACTCCATATCACAAAGGTATTAATGGTCTTCAGCAACATTTTAATTCTTCTCATTGTTTTTCCATTTCCAGAAGTTTAGTGACTATTCCACAAATTTTCGTCTTGTGTAAGCACCGCACTGAGGCGGACCCCACCTCCCGATACATCAACAGTAAGCAATGCATAACATAAGACTCAGCCAGTCTAAATACTTGTAGGGAGTACGCGAAAAGGCTGGTGGACAGAACCTCACAAATAACGTCAGGTGAGAACCAAGAATTACATAAACAAAAAAAATATTATAATATGAATAAAAACCAATAATCGAATACATTTTTCTGTCCGTACAAACACACACACATAATACAAACATAAAAATGTTAGTGGCTAGCCAGACTCTTAAGCAAGGCCGCGCCCAAACCTCTGCAAAGCCAGGCATTCTGCAGCAACGTAATAGCGTAAGCAATGGGGATTCGCCGGTCTGGACGGTGTTGCGGTAACGTCATTCGCTCTGTTCGGTTCGCTGAGCAAGAAAATCCACCCTACCGTCGGCTTTCCAGCGGCGCCAAAGGATGTTAAAAGAAATGCAAATATAGTCAATCTAAACACAATTTATTTTACAGATACAACTTCTATAAATTTTTAAATATACTGACGTTTTTAAATCTACATTTCGTTTCAATATAATTCAAATCATTCAGCTTTATTAATATCAAATTAACCCACTAAATTTCATCACTATAACATTAGGCTAATACTACTTACAAGTTTATACATATCAAACAATAACTTAACTGACATTTACTACTCGAGTAAATTTAACAACGTTCCAACGTACTACTACCGAAACGTAATGAACGAAATATATACAAACGTTCTCTACAAAATCCGCCTATGCTACTCCACTTTTATTCACTCGCTAGTACTAAGTATTATTATTATTATTATTATTATTATTATTATTATTGTTATTGTTATATACTCAACACATATCTGCAATTATTTAAATTTCATAAATGGTACAAACACACGATTTTACAAATTTCATAAATTACTACCACTGAAGCTGCATGTTTTACATGATATGTATAATTCTAACCACCAACACAGCTGTAAATATTTCCTTTTCATATTTTTGTTATCAGCCTGATGATGGCTACTTTCATTAGTCGAAACATGTCACTGGTTTTATCTGTAAAATAAAGGTATGTTTACACTGAACATCTGCATCTCTTGTTATACTGTAAACAGAAGAGAGATGTCTCTCCTCAACCTTTTAAAGCCTAGCGGTAACTTTACATATGACCAGGTTTAATATTAAAGAATTCTACGTGGTGCCCACATTGCGTTTATGTGTTTTGTACGGATCTCAGAACAAACAGCAACTTTTGCCTTATAACACATTAAGAGATTGGTTTTTATAACCGAAGCGGAGAGTGTTTACAGCGCGGTACGCACTGAGTCCTTATATAAAACAGATACGCTTCGTCTTTGAAGGGTTAAAAGAAAAAGGATGTTACGTTACGCTGCTAGAGCAATTTCGAACGTGTTTCTGTGCCCGCTGCGATCTTCGCGTCAAGCTGATGGAAATGTCACGAAATCTTCCCCCCAGGAGCAGCGACCAATTGTTGAATCTCAGCATGCAGCCCTTTCGCCAAAACGCGCATCATATCTCTGAACCTAAACCTCGGTTCGAGCAGGGCACAGTGAGTTGACGTTACGCTGTTACATTGCGGCAGAATGTTTAAGTCTGGCCGCGGCCTTACGCACAGCAATGAACAGAAGATGGCTCCAAAACCTTTACTTGCGTGGTGGTGCCGGAAACTCACACAACAAAGGACAGGAATATGTAAAAACTCAACACCGGGCAACAACACTAAGGCCACATATACCGGTCATTCAAGAAAAACTATAAAAATCCACAGCTTGAGACGCAAATTAGAAGCGACTTTCTAAGTCGGAGGCTGAACACGGAGGAATTGCTGAGCGAGCAGCAGGTACCATGAAGGGGTAAGATGGGGTGGGGTAAAGTAGGGAAACAAAGCAGAGAACGTTGTAAGCAAAATGGTCGCTGGCTGCGAGTGTGTTTAATGCGGCACAGAATAAGTACCCATGACATTCACTGTGTTTATACAGAATTTCAATTAAATAGCGCGTGTTCCTTGTGGGCGCCATAGCCGTGATTCCTTACCTACAAGAATCAACATTCCTCTTATGAAGAAAGTCACTGTGGAGTGGCCAGGATTTCTGAGTCCTAAATTGAAGTTCTTCGATACAATCTCTGCTATCCCGACCGAATTATCCGTAGTTTTACGCAGTCCATATAACAATACAGCGGGCACGCAGCGGGACAGTTCGTTGAGGCCCTGCACTACAAGCCGTAATGTTGTGGGTTCGATTCCTGATAGGGTAATTGCGATTTTCCAATGACATAATCCTTCCGGCCGCACTTTGGCCCTGGATTTGACCCATCCTTTAGCAGAAATGAGGACTGTCTCCTGGTGCGCAGGGCTGACAACCTTACCAACTTCATGCGCCGACTGTCTAGAAATTCTGGAATGCTCAAACTCCTAGAGACCTAAGGGCCTGACCAGGCCTGTTACGGGATAGCTTTAGCTGCTTTTTCTCACGATATGCATTAGCACAAATACTTCAGAATACTTGAGCTGCTGAAGCTAAACGCCAATGCCAGTGGCCGCGCGGTCTAAGGCGTGAGTCTGCAGCTGCTCACTTGCTGGGATTCTGGGTACGAATTCCGGCGGAGGCATGGATGCCTGTCTCTCGTGAGTGTTATGTGTTGTCAGGTAGACGTCTCTGCAACGAGCTGATCACTCGTTCAGGGAAGTCCTACCGACTATGATGTGTCTCAGTGTGATCGTTAAGCCTCGATAATGAGGAAGCCTTGGCCTACTAGAGGCTGTTACGCCACGGAGGGGGGCGGGGGGTGGAATTAAACACTCATATTTAATATCATGCCGAGGGTAACAAGAAGTGGATCCATACCTGTGTTCCCCCATACGCTTTCGTGGCTTAAACAGGAACAAGATTAGTGTGTTCATAACAATTATACCGGAAACGAACTCAAATTTTGTCACAGCCGTTTCTCTTCACCGCCTTTCAATTACATTATTTGTAAATAAACATAACACTCGACGCTTCATCAGTAAACAAACCACAAGGAAATAAATATTTAACTTCTAGATTTACTGCTCTCGCTCCGCCACAAGAGTATTTACGATGGCCAATTTACATAAACGTTTTACCTCCTCTTTACTGAAGTACGTTACAATACATCTTTAGAGTAACAAGAATATTTGTAGTACCATATTTGTACTCGTCTATAAAATTTCTACAAGGTATTCTTGATATCAGGTGCTCGCTGAATTGCATAATACCCGTTTAATATAATCTTCTCTGGCTGAGAATCTCGTCAGTTGGTTCAAGTACACCAGCGTTTTAAGAATGATTTCGTCCTCCATCATCAGGGTTATGTTTTATTTTCAAACCTCCAAAATTATATAAATACATTTTATATACAAAAATTATGCATGCGCCAAATAATTAAAATTAGATGTAAAAATATTCAGAGAAAATCAAAGAGAAAAAACGAAAGAAAAGAAGCCTCTCGTCTCAAACTGGAATAATATTAAATAAGAAGAGGGGAGAGAAATGTACCTCTTTTTTCACCACAGCCCCTAGTGGGCCAGGGCTTCTTCATTATCCAGGCTTCACAATCACACTCAGTTAAGGCACACCATAATCGGCAGGACTCCTCTGGACGAGTGATCGGCCCGTCGCAAAGAGCTCTACCTCACAACATACAACATTCTCAAAAGACACATACCCATGCCCCGCCGGAATTCCAACCCGCAATCCCAGCAAGTGAGCCGCCGCAGACCCATGCCTTAGACCGCGTGGCTTTTGGAATGAGAGAAATGTACATAGATCAACGTAATCCGAATGAAAGAACGGGGTCAGCGGGGTTTAGAGTGTGAAAATGGAAACTAAGACGTAGCAGAACAACTGATGGAAAAGGACGACGTCCCTTACATAACACAGATGAGAATATGGTTCCTATGTTATTAAAATGTAATGAGGTACAGAGGTGGTGAGCATGATTTCTAGGTAATAAGAGGTTACGCGTAATTAAGAAGTATCATAAAAGAAAATAATCAGCTGTAATAGGATCAAAGCATTAAAAAATTTAAGTAAATGTTTACACAATGCAAGAGGTACGTGGGAAAATGAAGTGACAAAAGGATGCAAGGTCTAGATGAATTAAGCGAGGAGGCATTGCATATAGAAACATATGACCAGTTATGTATATAAACTTAGATGAGGTTAACACCTCACAGAAGATAGTAATTAGTCCAGATAAATTTTAGCCACTAGTATCAAAAATAATATACATACACTGAAAAAACGCCCGGTGTTACCAATTATACACAAAGATGTAACGGAAACCCAGTGAATTCTAATTTGAATTTGACTGCAGCTGCAGGTGGTTGGGTGTTCAGTATTGTCATAACCCTGACAATGAGACGAAATTTGTCTCTGAAACACTTGTTTATTGAAGCACCTGACGCGGCTGTCAGTCGGAAAATATGTGACTAAATTTAGTCACCATGAAAGTTCCAGTATATATTTCATAATAATCGTGCTTTTGTACACACGCTTCTCCAGCATCAAGAATCTGTATGACTGATTCTCACAATTCACGACTTCACAAAATCTGCGCCTGTTACCTTGCTACTTGCTTGGCTCGTATGTGAGCCGTATCTGAGTGCAAGTGATGTGGTTTCTGTGCGCCCGCCCGCCTTGCGTTTACGTCAGCAACTGTTTGTGAATTAGCAGCCTTTGTTCATCGACATGTATGATGCGTTCCTAACCATGTGTGACTAATCGAACGGAGATGTAACAGTCGGATATGGGTGGAGTGGCGACCGAAAGGTAAATAAAAACAAACACCATAACATACCGCGCGCACTTCAGCAACGTGACTAGACGCAAGGTGTGTCTCAAACATTCTGACGCTTTCGGCTAATATTTCTACAGGATAAAAGAAAGGAAACGTACATGTAACGGAACATTTAGACATGTTGGGATCTTTCTATCCTGGATCCTTGTCAGGTGATATCATATCATTTAATACACCGTGGTAACAATTCACGGTGTTGTTCACAGTTATGACCATGTTATACAAGGTCACCACTACAATTATAGTCTGTTATTATATATCATTGCAGAGCTTACCATTTATATGTTTACATTGATTTAGTTCAATTTATGTCACGGAGAAACTCAAAATTTCACCCAGTCGAAATATATTGTATTGACGGCTTAACATTTTCGTAAATAATTTGTAGGTATGTTCCTAATGAATATGCCTAAGAAACCTTCATCTTAAGTCATGTAAATTGCATAAATAAATAGGGCACATTATTATCGGTTATTATTGGCCACTATCGTTATCGATTACTCTAAACATAAACCGTGATAACTTTGGTAAACTGAGTAGTCAAAATGTCCGTATGCCTTGATGCAAAATGCTGACATTTAAAAACTTGAATTTTCTCTAGAGATTTAGTAAAACCCCATTATGAAATCTCACGAAAATCGTCAATCAGGTGAAGCGTTACTCTATACGGACAGACAAGACGAAGATAGTAGTCATTTTTTACACCTTTCCAACAGGTCAAAAAATGAAGAAAATTTATGCTCTCTGTGGATTTTGTTACGAACTTTGTACAAATTACTCTACTTTAACAAGACTTGATGCATATGTTATGCCACAGGAGGCACAACTGCTGCCGAAGTGTTCAAATACCAAATGTGATAATTGTAAGAACTGTATGCGTTGAACAAGCACTAGAGTCTACTAATACGTTGTTTCGTTTGGAAGGCTAGCATCTCCTAATAGGAAGACAGCTAGGTGGGATGGGGTTATCAAAATTTGGGCCGTTCGTCTGCTTAGGCCTGAAGACGAGTCAAATGTACTAAATATAAATTAATATTTTACACTCATAACCTGTGCAAACTGTAGCCTATGTCGCATACATTACAATCATAGCACACAACCACAAAGTTTCGCACGGTTGCTATTTAACCAACTCTTGCAGTATTAGGAAACTGCGTGTTTCGCTCACATATCCCGTCAGGTTGCCACAATGTACACCAATGATTCCCATAACAGCATAAACAGACTGGTTCTTCTCACGGACATGGACTCTGTTCTGTCTGAGGTATAAATTGAATTCTTCGAAGCAATTCAGAGAAACATCAGTTCCAAAGCAGTTAGTTAACGATATATAAATAGGCATTTCTGTCAATAATTTTGGTCTGTTAACGATTCCATGCAGCCGATCCCAGTGGCCGCGCGGTCTAAGGTGTGGGTCTGCGGCCGAGCGCTTGCTGGGACCGTGGGTTCGAATCCCACCAGGGGCATGGGTGTTTGTCTCTTGTGAGTGTTTGTGATGTCATGTATAGGTCTCTGCGACGGGCCGATCCCTCGTCCAGAGGAATCCTACCGACTGCGGTGTGTGTCTGAGTGTGATCAAGTGAAAATGAAAACAACATCGACACCTACTGTAATTAGGTCGAGGAGGTAAGGACTGCGAATGATTCCATGCTAAACTTTATACGGGTAATTTAATAACTCGTCCATGTTCGCCATCAAGTGGAAAGCCGCGCACACTGTTTGTAAGATTTCGTGCTGTGATACAGTGTTCTTTTATATTTCATAGAACTGAGTTAGATAGTAAAATTCCAAATTGATTTTTAAATTTTCGGTAAGGAATGAAGTGCACTAGTGAGTCCCAAGAACTTGTACTCATACGTTTTAATTAAAAATCATTTACAATTTTCAGACTCTGTTGAGAAGAAGTGCATAATTACTCATCTCTAAAAAAGGTACATTCACCCTACAACAGGCCATGAAGGCACGGAGGGGGAGTAGAGGCATAGTTTTACTCTTTCTTTAACCTCGGCGCTAGATCGAGGGTGGTCAAGGCCAAGCACCGGCCGCTTTAACGCCGGCTAAGAGACGCGATACCCATTTTACAGGCGGCTGCGTGGGCCCAAAGTGTTGGTCTGGAAGGGTGAGGAAAATCTCGCCTCCACCGGGATTCGATCCCCAGGCTGTCCAGCCCGCAGCCAGTCTCGTCTCTACGCTGAAGCCTAATACTTACACTTTGTTAGTAAATAAAGAATGCCTCTCCTTCTTATGATGGTTCTTGTCCCATGCTTGCGATTATAGCGCCGTAACAACTCAAAGCACATTGGTTCAGCAGGTACAATTTGGTGTGTCGTACGCATAAGCAGTCCCTAGACTTCCTTAGCGATTTAATTCAGGTAAGTGCACATTTTCAACATAACAATTATAATAGTTGAGAAATTTTTATGGAAATTGTAATGAAGAAGATCTTTTATTATTCTGTCGTAAAGAATAACACAAGTATTGCAATCATACAAATTTCTGAACAGGAGGGACTTTCAGTGCCATTGTATACAGAAACCTAAAATTTTGCATAGCGAGAAATATTCGAAAAATATTGATTATACAGTGTTGTGCGTGTATTTTCTGTTTGAAATATAGTGGTGGAAAAATTGAAAATATGAAGTTTTCTTCTGTTTTTATTGCAATCGTGATAAAATTTTATCAGCCAAAGAAAGTGTAGTGCGATAAAATTTATATGGCAATAACTTTGAACACTGAAGCTGCTACAAGGTATTCTATGTGTTAAAATTACAGTAATGGTTTAATAAGGTTCTACTTAATATGTTTCAAACTGAACTTCCTGAAAATAAAGTTCCGTTACAATATTCTATAAGTCATTAGGGAGGCAGAATTAATTACAATTATAACTCATGTCTCTCTGTCTAGAGGCACGCATATATTCACGGCAATCAAAAGTTGATTTACGAAGTGTCTTATATTTTGTTGGAAGTTTTTAAAACAGGGACAGAACAGTGTCCATTCAAGCTTGGTGTATTGGCCTGCATACACTGAAGGTTGTGCTTAAAATGGATAAATCGAGTTTTCTCTCGATTTCTGTTCTTTTGATATGAGAAAAGAACGGATCGTCACAGAATAAGTCCTTCAGGCTTACCTCTATTCTTCTTTTCTCCAGCTTGGCCTTTTGACAAATATTAAGTGCCTCCAGGCAGTTACATCTTAGATATTCCATTTCCCTGATAATAGAAGTTCATGTTTATAGCGTAAAAGAGAATCGGCAAATGTGTTTCTTTCAGGCACTTTTTTTAACGAAAACTTGTTATGAATTCATTTTACATATCTTCTATCAAATTTCCAACGACATACGAGAAAAGTAGCGCGTGAAATCATAGGACACACAGACAAAAATGGAGGGGAAGAATATAAATATTTTCTCCATAAAAAAAGTCACTCACTGCGGACAACTGGATTCGATCCCACACCAGTCTATTTGTGACTCGTGGAAAAACGGCACTGTGACACATTTCTGTCTGAGTTCTTTGGGTTCGGTTCTTCAATATAATGACAACAATACCGCATAATAATAATTCATTCGTCTACTGCCGACAATATATTGTCATTAATAAAACACTTCCTTGTCTCCCTTCCACACACACACACACACACACACACACACACACACACACACACGATCAATAGTTCAGGCCGAAAATAATTTTTTCTACATTACCAGCAACACGGCCCTCTTTTCGTCACAAGTGTTCGGCCGAAGTCCACTTCTGAAGCTAACTAAATTCTTCCATCCACACTTTGTTTGTTGTTGTCCTGCTTTGTTTTCCCGTAGAAGCGTAATGATTTAATATGCTTTCGTCGTAAACGTTAAGGCTTCATCCTTCATATGCATCTTTATTCGTTTATTCCGTGTTGTCTAATTTTTTCTACGACACTCGAGGCATTCTCTAATATTCTAATTTCTGGTTTTGCAGACAGTATATGGCCTAACAAAGGCTGTTGCAGAAATATGTACATTTTATGGACTAGCAGTTATACTAACGGTATTAATACTAGACTAAGCTGTAATTACTTGACAAACTTATGTAATTATATATTATTACAATCGTATAATTGGCGCAGACGTTCACTCGCATCAGCATTCTGGCAAGAGCTGCTCTCTGAATTCTACACGCGAAGACACAAGCTCCCTGGAGACTCGACAGCAGTGCAGTGGCCGGGATTTTCATTTTGCCGAAAGTCAGAGACAAACTGGACTGGCAATCCTACAAGATATCCCGGAACCACAGACCACAGGAATGTTGGCACTGCGGGTATTGTCAACGAAAGAAAAATACAAAGCTAAGTCTCGTACAAGAAAGACTCCTCCGCCCTTAACTTTGAAACACAGTGATTACTATATGTACCTCATGCCTCGATATTAGAAATATTTATTATAACCACGCAGTGTAATTTATAAAATATGTATCATATCATTTTCAGAGTAAAAAGAGACCACTTCCATAAACGGCGAAAAAACTGTTCTCCTTAACCTTTTAAAGCCTAGCGGTAACTTTACGTACCTCTAGGTTTAACATTAAAAAATTCTACGTGGTGCCCACATTGCGTTTATGTGTTTTGTACGGATCTCAGAACAAACAGCAGCTTTTGCCTTATAAAAGATTAAGATACTGGTTTTTATAACCGAAGTGGAGAGTGTTTACAGCGCGGTACGCACTGAGTCCTTGTATAAAACAGACACGCTTCGTCCTTAAAGGGTTAATGGCAACGCAATGCGGTCTCAGTGAGATCTTATTTACATGAACATCAGTCGTGAAAGTCTAAGATCATCTACGAAGCATTTCCAAAACATTTATTGAAGATCCTGCTCATTCATATTATTTGTCCAAAATAAGTAACTCCATACAGCAGTCTGGTTGATTCTTGAAGCCGGGATCGATAGATTGTCTCTAAATGTCGATAAATAACTACCAGTCAGCGCTGGGTAACATCCAAGAAGATCAAATATCAGATCAATCCGCTCCACATCCTCCCGTTACACTTCCTTAAAATCCGTACTTAACTAATCTTCTCATCTACGCCTTGGTCTTCCGACTCGTCCCTTTCCTTCAGTTTTCCCCAGTAAATATTGTGTATGTGAGTGTTGGTGTGTGCTTACGTTTGTGTGTGCGTGTTTATATATACAAAATATACTTGTCGGCTGAAATACCGAGGAATCATGGTTCTATTCTCGGCAAAGAGATGAGATACTTTCATCATAAGTAGGTTCATACCCGGCTTGGGGACCCATCTGCTCCCTGTTCATTGGGTACCGCAGTACTGCCCTCCATGTAGTGCCAAGGTTAAGCATTAGTAAGGCTATACCCCGAATTCCATTTATGCCTTTATGGTATGCACACAGTTTTGCTTTCGCTGTTATTATGGACATCAGGATATACCCTTTAGTAGCAAACCCGAAGAGGGTTCTATATTCTTTCGACGTTTCGGCTGTGCTTCTAGGCCGAATTAAGAGGCTGCACTCTGACATCTTATTGAAAAGCTTACTGTTAGTACGGGGAACAATGACGGTTTTACCGAGACTTTGTTCTCTAATTCTTTTCTATGACGTCGAAAACAGAAAATACACGAAAGCTATTCCAGACATCTAATCAAAAGAACCAACAAGTTACAATAAGGTATCAGATAAGATACACCTAACAACGATAAATTTTGAGAAAGGGATTTATATGTTTAATAAATGACAGGAGCTCAGGACAGACATTTGAATTGCAGTGTAAAAGTATCTTATATATCCCGTTCCATTTTAATCCTTCCACATTTTCGTGTCTCTTCCCAGTGCAATGCTTACTGTAGGACTAGTGTTGGTACTATGATGGAGTGACAGCTGGAAGGGATGTGACAGCAAAATAGGATGTTCGAAAATGCTGTAAGGAACAGCTCGCTGACAGCAACAATGTATAGAGGGGAGGATAAGATTAACCTTTCAAAGCCTAGCGGTAACTTTACATACTACCAGGTGTAACATTAAAAAATTCTACGTGGTGCCCACATTGCGTTTATGTGTTTTCTATGGATCTCAGAACAAATAGCAACTTTTGCCTCATACAGCATTAAAAGACTGTTTTATAGAACCAAGAATAAGCGTGTTCACAGTGCGGTACGCATTGAGTCCTTATATAAAACAGATACGCTTCGTCTTTAAAGGGTTAAGACGAATCTTCAAGCAATATGTTGTGAGGGAATTTGCTCGATTCAACTTGCTGACCGGACCGTCCAGGGAGGCAATGCTGCCAACATGACCACAAAGCTTTAGTTTCCATAAGCGTCTAGGAATTGATTCAGAAATGAGCCATTTTCAGTTTCTTAATGACTAAGCTCCGTAAATTTAGGTCCTTAGTTAAAATAAATACAAATTTTTCTGTTATCCTTGATTAAATATTTTAATGCGGGTTACGGAATTCGCATTAGATGACATTTGTTTCTAACCAACGGCCTTTCTCACGTATAGGCCTATATGTCTTAAAACAATTGGACAGTTGTTGCGTCGCTCATTTGACACAACTCTCAGTGTCACCAAAGCTAATGTTTGTAACACGTGTTTTGCAACTATCTTTCTATTCGAGTATTGCTTTAACTCTCACTTGCTAGTTAAAAAGTTAAATATCTTATCAGTGTCAAACATTAAAATCTATTAGACACCATTTTGGTTAAAGTATGCATTCGACGCTTTTCAAACACTGTTGTAATATGCTAGTGCCACCCTCTCTCTCTTAATCCAGTTGTCAACTTTTAAAATGCTCTCTATCATTTTTGAAGTACTGAACCAACATTCATTGCACGTTTGCTTTTTCAGTTTGGAGCACTCATACAATAATGGACTGAGTTGCTTTTTTACATATGGCTGCAGTGGATGGAAAGCTATTTTGAGTATTAAATGTCCAACAGCTTTGCATTCGCTAGAAATTGTCTTGCCTTGTTTTGTCGGTACGTTGTAGGTTTCATTATTACATAAGAATGTATGTGTGTTGTATCTTCACAGTATACTGACAGGTGCTGTCAGTTACTTTATTGCTTTCTGAATTCAGACACATTTTTCGAAATGAGGTCTTCCATGTCCAGTGCCAAACTCACTGAGCTAGTATAAAATTATACAGGCACCAAAATAACAATTATAATGTCTCCGGGTAACTGAAAATTGGTTCTTTCTGCATGTGACTTAGAAGCAACTTTTCAAGTGTGTACCACCCCCACTACATACATGCTGCATGATGCTGTGTTCGTGCTCATATTCCAGTGTAAGTTTCCTGTAGTATGAATTTTGTCTCTTGTACGAAATATCCCCCAGTATGTTTTGCAGACCTGTTATTCAATTTATGACTTCTGCCGCGTGCACAATTGTCTGTACGTGTCGAATTGGATTTTATACATGCAACTGACTTAATATGAGTCTCGTGACACTTATACGTTTTCGATTTTACGTAATTGTGTTATTAAAGTTACAGACTATTTTCACCTTAGTGCTTCTGAACATTTTTTACCATTCTTACGAGTTTGTTTATGAACATACATTCTACCCATTTCTTTCTGTTGCTCTTTCTGCTGGTGGTCGTTTTTTTCCCATTGACTTTTGTTTTCCAGTGCGTCCTGCTTACTACCTGTTTACTACTATAAGCTAATTGTATTGTCCTCAGGGCTGTGATATTTCCGACTCCCACTCCTTCATAAAATCTCAATATGTATTAACCTTTTAAAGCCTAGCGGTAACTTTACATACCACCAGGTTTAACATTAAAAAATTCTACGTGGTGCCCACATTGCGTTTATGTGTTTTGTACGGATCTCAAAACAAACAGCAACTTTTGCCTTATAAAACATTAAGAGACTGGTTTTTATAACCGAAATGGAGAGTGTTTACAGCGCGGTAGGCACTGAGTCCTTATATAAAACAGATACATTTCGTCTTTAAAGGGTTAATAACGGTAAACCTATAAGACATGACATCACCACCACGTGAATCATCAGGCTACTGTTTAGACTTATAACCTATATTTGAGTATAAGTCTTGGTTATAATAGCTATCAGGGCTCTGGATTTGGAGTATCTAGTCAAGATTTTATATTGAGGTCGGAGTCAGAGTCGGTACATTTTTACCGACTCCGACTCTACCTAAATTTCCTTCCGACTCCGACTCCGACTGCACGACTCCGACTCCGACTCCGACTGCACAGCCCTGACTGTCCTCTGACATGGCTCGTTATCGTTATGTTCGGTAAAGCACTCGCCTACAGGCTGCTTTCTCATGTTCACCAACAATAGCCAAATTTCTGTGTAACATGTTAGTCTCTGTCGTTTTGTGTTAAATCCATTGTTAATATCTTTACCGCCTATGTAGATATAGTCAAAGGTACATAAATTTAAGACTTTTTATTTTTCTAACGTGTACGTTGCTGTGTCGAAGCATGTGGGACCGTTACTGTGTGACACACTTAGCTAACTTAAAAGTGCTGCTGGCAAGAAGCACACTTCGTATAATGTTAAGCACTATGGTGCGCAGAATGTAAAACCCTTTGTAATTCATTTTTGATTACAGAAATTTAAACATAACAAGATTAAGTTCGTCATAGTTAAGTAACACATGTTCTGTTTGTTTGTAAAGGAAAACTTATACTGTCTTATTCATTTACTTACTTATTTTAGTTTTTATTTATTAATTTATTCCTCATGCATTTAACAAAGCTTCCAGTTGCTAAGGTTATGGCACATAGCGTCGAATTTTATGATATATTGATAATAAGTTGAAAAGAGAGTGGCCAAATTTAAACCTACTGTCCTGGCATTTGCATGGAAGGACTGAACAAAACCACAAAAACCTCCTTTAAGACAGTCGGTTATCAGTTCTGGCGCTAGACAGTTGGTGAGGCTTTTGTGATTTTTTTACGTCACGTACTCGATATATATAGCCCAAGCTTTAGTATTCATGGCCTTAATACGGCAAGGTCTCTAAAGAACATCCCTCCTGCCACTCAAGTACGCTAATCACTCATGGCTTTTCAGCACCAGAAATTGTACGTTGTCACCAGAATATTGTCAGGGTCTTTTGAATATATACAGCGATGAATGCCTTAAGAATGTTACGCTTCAGAAAGAGTAAACTATGAAAGAGTTAGCAAGCGAGGGCACATATCTTTCTTCTCTGTAATATACACCTCAGGAGGGTTACCTGCACACAATTATTACGTACTTTCTCCAAATAGTTTTCAGGCACTTCTTTCTTTCAATCTTGTGTACGTATTTTGTTTAAATTATTCTGGTTTTTTAAATAATTTTCTAACTGTTTCTCGTACAAACAAGAGTCCCATTCATGCAGTCTTTACAACACAATGTTGCAGTGTTCTGTTTCTTTCTATAGCTGGTCCAAGTTGAACCCATTTACGCTTAACTAAAGTAAGGCTTTCAAAGAATATACACGCGGATAATGTGCAATGTTAAATGACAGAAATACACAAAACTCGCACAACGGGGAGTCATTAATATATTAGCACTGTGTGCACTAAACTTCTTCAACTTCTGTGTTACTTCCTCTTGTACTCTCTACACATGTTCCCACCATTAAGTTTAAAAAATATCGCATTGTGCTTAGCCTGCATGTTTTGAAAAATTATTTTTATACAAAGCCACACTACCCATCTACCATTAGCGGATGGCAGACCAGAACCATTTGGGTTGCAGTACTTTGCGATTCGGTCTCATATCACACCATGAGCTTCAAATAAACTGATCATGTTCATGCTACAAATCCTTAATTTGGCATAAAACTTAAGGACCCACTACAGAACATACTTCCGAAAATGTTGAATTCTCCATGTAAAGATAAAGGTTCACCCTATAACAGGCCCTAAGGGCCTAACAGCAGGAGGAGAGGACTAGCTCTACCCGTTCGTGAGCCTCGGCACGAGGAGGGGATGGGGTGGCTAGCCCCACGCCCCGGCCGCTTTAACCCCCGGCAAAGAAACAGAGTTCCCATTGTACAGGAGGCTCGGTCGGCCCCAAGGCCGGTCTTGACGGCTGCGGAAAATCTCGCCCCCACCGAGACTCGATCCCCGGACCGTCCAGCCCGTAGCGAGTTGCTATACCGACTAACGGCCCGTGAATTCTCCATGTTCGCTTCAAAAATTTCGTTATTGTTAGCCCTTTCATCTTAATATTCTAGACTTCGCTCATGTACTTATTTCTGAACAAATAATTAACGTATTTAAACTACGGGCTCTAAGGGGAGTTACATGCGGGAAGGCGGCAGCTGTCTTGTTCCAGAATCTTTTTTAAGAAGTTACTTCCTGTGCCTAAGCCTTTCCCAACAGCAAGACGTGCAGACCCACGCGAGGACATTTTTCGTAAAACTGCGTTGCCATAATAAATTTTAAAGTACGTTCTAATCATTTCTCAGGCATTTCTACTCTTACTTGAGTGTCCGTATGATTGCAAAAAGTAATTTCCACTTCCGACTACAAAGTACACATTTTTATAAAATTCCCACTAGAAATGTTATATTTAAATTTTCACTCGAGTAGATTTTCTTCTGGAGAAACGTACGAGTTACAAGATTGTTTTGTTCACATGATCAGGCGCTTCTGGATTAGAATTAGAACAGTCCATATACTTGAATTTACTGTTTACAGTAGAGAATTACATTAGTTGCCTACAATTACATAATGTAATTTTCTGTTTATCAACAATTGAGATGCTGTTGTGCTTTATTGACTTAATCATTCATGTTCATGAGACTACTCCGTAATTTGCCAAGACTAGAGTCTATAGTGTCCAATTTTAGGGCAAGTGACTTTGGATTTTCAGTCTAACATTTTATGTGTCTCAAATATGGCTGAGGATAAAATAATATATACGAATTATCTGATGTGTGGTACACTGCGTTCCTTGGCACTGAAGTAATACTACGATGAATTCCACGGGTAACTATTTACCTTTCGACGGCGTAACATCCCAGAAGACTCGAATTTAACGTAACAAAACTGTGAGAATCTCAAGTCTTGCAGTACATCAAGGAGTCGACATGTTGCACCCTTCATTTTTACGACAATTCCTTATCATAATAGCGCATATCTGTCAACAATCGATCCAATAGCCTACACGATCAATCGATATTTCTCAACTACTCACCTAACTTGCTCGGTTGGATACGAATAGCCGTATAATGTTCTGAGTACTTTTGTCTCGTTGTGCGAATGGGAGGATGTGGATTGAATTTAACTGGCACAGGACAGGAACTACCAGTAGATCATTTTGAACACTGCAATGAGCATTCGCCTTGCATACAGTACGGACCATACCTTGCCTAGCTGAGTAGCTATCAACTTCACAGTGGTCTCTGCTGCATGTGATTAGTTGTGCTGTGTATCTCGTTATTCCTTTTCATGTCATAGGTTCGAGACAAGTGACACTAGCAAGCGGCGTGTTTGCTGTAAGATGGAAAAGGTGGAATTTAAATTTAAAAAAGGGCTTTACATCCAAACTTACTTAGCAAAGGATAAAATTCTGCCACTGCGAAAAAGTTTGTGACAGTGACATTCAAGGTGTCATCTGAATGAAGTAAATTTATCATAACCCATAAAATAAAAAGTGACACGCATATTTTCTAACCCTCAGTAAGTCCCTAAGGCATTTCTGTCACGGTTGAACACAGCAAGCGCCTACACACACTCGGCTGTCAGAATGTAGCACGCTCCATGCCATATGTGAGCAATTGACGTGCCAGGCATGTGAGGAGTGAAGGGTAGAGAGGGACAATGTGCTGGTTTCGATCACACAGCAACGCAAAATTAATGCCAAATCGGACGACGTGTGACGCAATCCTCTGCATTACGAGGCAGTCTGATGTCCGTTTCAGTAGGTATCCGGTTCAGATCTGCTCGGCGACCAGCTATGTTCTTCTGACTAACCATGATGGTAGATATTAGCAGTTCTTTATGAAACACAATACATGCCACTGTACGAATACCACGTTTTTCCCTTTGTCTGCGCATTACCTAATATCAGAAACTAAACTCTTTGTCGAATTTTCATGAAAGTCTGCACAGAAATTGTACAAAATATTGGCAGTGTAACAGTGAGTTTCGTGAAAATTAGATCATAAAAGTCGTATATATTTCAGAGATTAAAAGAATTTCTACCCAAAATTTGTGTATTTCCTGACATGCATGAAGGAAATTCGGCAAGACACATCGGTGTGCTATGTCGCGAAGTACACCATGTGCAACTTTGTCCTTAACCTTTCACAAAATTGCCATGCCTTTCCACAATTTTATCCATCCAATATTCCTGTCACCCTCCAATATGAGCACAGTCTACATATTCTGAGAATATGTACATCAACTAATATTGTGCATTAATAAAATGCAGTCAGAAGCAATTACAAAAGTCCTACACGTTTCGGCACCGGGGTGCCATCGTAAGGCAGTTATTCAGAACAGAGTTGCATAAGGTAAAAGTAAAGTTCACACCAGAACAGGCCATGACGCCCAGGGGGAAGCAGTGGTATAGCCCTACTCTTTCTTTAACCTCGGTACTAGATGAGGTGGGTGGTCAACACCACGCCCCTGCCGCTTTAGCCCTGGGAAAGAGACCAGGTACCCACTGTCCAGGAGGCTGGGTGGGCCTAAGTGCCGGTGTGGACGGGCGCGGAAAATCTTGCCCCCCATAGGGATTCGATCCCCGGACAGCCCAGCCCGTAGTGGGTCACTACACCGACTACGCAAAAGAGTATAAGGCCAACAGCTAATCTAGGTATTTTGTCTCCTTTCTTAACGTGATTAAAATATTAGAATTCTAAAATATACCAAGGTAATAATCATAAAATTACAATGTTGTGAATTTAAAATTTTCAAATTTTTTTAAATGAGCCGTTCCAGTTAGAAGTTTCCAGTTTTTTACCCTCTGTATGGTGCAAGCATACAAATATCTGTCTCGATCTTAATGATATATATTATAGGCTTATATTTTAGAATTTTAATATTTTAATCATTTCAAGAAGTGAGACACAGTACCTAGATTAGCGTGTTGGCCTTATACTCCTTTGTTGTGAATAGCTCCCTGAGGATGACACTGCGGTGCCGAAACATGTAGGAGTTTTATACTTGCTTCTGAATGTATTTAATTAAGCGCATAAGTTGGCTGAATTATTAATTATAAGAATATGCACGGTATGAAAAACATAAAATATTCTGACAGGTTTACACAGAGCCATTAATTAACCGAATAATCAGGCAGTCGGACTTAGAGGACGGAGAAGATCACCGTGTTACTGCGTGAACATCTGGAAACTAAGACTTAAAGAGAAAGAGTAAAGACTTTCTGTCTAATATTCATCAAAGATTCCCGTGTGTCACCCGCTTGTCCTTCTGATACGACTAGTATTAAGCTGAAAGAAAGCATGGAACACTGATATAATAATATTGTACCAGAATACGAAAGTGGTCAGACAAAAACCTATCCTTTGTCACTTTGTTCACGATAAACGTCACATTTACTGACCTAGAAAGGAAGAAGCGTATCCGCTGTGAGAGACGGGCGACTAACTGCCTGCGCCATGGCACGGTCTTCCTAAAAGACTAAAACCACTTTACATTTTATACTAAAATTTACTGCCCAAGACAGAACACAGTGTCCTTCCATTAGGACTACCAAACAGTTTATATTGCAAGCGGAAATATTTGCTTCTTATCTTAAGAGTTTAAGAGTTATGTACATTCATTCATTACGCTGTCCTTCTTGTGTGGTAACCATAGCTTCTTCCCAAGTCACTTCTCCAGGCAATGCGATCTAACGCTTGATCTTTCAAATTACTGTATTTTCTCTTTTTCTTAACGTCACGCAGTAACTGCTGATATCTTCTTCCACGTCTTCTCTTCCCTTCTATATTTCCTTCAACAACGCTACTTAGAAGACAGTCCCTGGGGAAGATGTGACCGATACCGACAACTTTCTTACGTTTTATTGTATGTAGGGTATTCCTTTCCTCCTTGCCTCTACGTAAAACGTCTTCATCCTTCATATGACCGGTCCAGTTGATCTTCATCCTTTTCCATCACCAAATTTCAAAACTTTCAAGGTACTTCTAATCTACGTTCTCCAGTATCCAAGTTTATGCACCATACAAAGCTATGATAAAATGTAGCACTTTACTAGTTTCTTCCGTAAATTTCATTCCAATTTTCTAATGGAAAGAGTCTCCTTCTTGTTGGATTATGCTTTTATAAATACACCATTAGAGCAAAATTAAATGTCTGAATATTAGAGCAGGTAAAGTACTCAGTTTCCACTGTGCTATAAAGTGTTAATTGCCGATCCTAGTGGCCGCGCGGTCTAAGGCGTGGGTCTGCGGCCCTTCCTTTGTTAGGATTGCGCGTTCGAATCCCGCTGGATGCATGGGTGTCTGTCTGTTGCAAGTGTAGTGTATTTGTCAGGTAGAGGTCTCTGGAATGGGCTGATAACTCTTCTACAAGAGTCCTACCGAGCGCGGTGTGACTGAGTGTGATCGTGAAGCCTCGCGAATGAGGAGTCCCTGGCCCACTGCGGGCTGTCGAGCAATAGGAAAACAATAAAGCGTTAATGATGAGCCTGATCCTTAGAGTAGGGTATGATATTCGTTTATGGCGTTTCATACATATTACTGTTGTCTTACAGTCCTTTTCAGATGTTGCGACAAACATGTTATTCTTGTCCGACGTCTTCTAGCGGCCTCATATCCCTTTACTGTGTATCGGACATTTACATTTTAACGTTGGACTGAGCGGGACTGAGCATAGCTAAACGGCCGGCACTATCGGGTCACTGTGTAACAACTATGTCGCCTGCTCTACGACAAGTTACCTCGCGATAAACCTCCCTGTATAAGACAGACTGTTAATGTAAATTCTATGAGCGGATTCCGCTTTGAGCTGGGCAATGTGAATAATACACCTGGATAGTATAAAGTGCAAGATTATGCAAAACACACACACCGAATACCGCTCACGAAAAGCAAAAAGAATTTACTTATCTACAAGCAAATTTTTTTATTAATTAAATTTCCTTTCTCATCCGTACATTCAGAAATTTCGAAGAACTTATTAGGATTTTCATCCGCATCATAAGAAAAGGCTCTGTCAATAAACAGGCTTGCCTACAGGCGCACTGCTGCCTAGAATTTACAAACGATGTCTCCCAACGTCATGGAGCAGAGGTCTTCTTGGGAAGCTAACAGTTTCTCAGCTTGTCAAGAAATTCCCCGCATTTTATGGAACCCGGAGGTTCACTACCGCATTCACAACAGCCCGCCACCTGTCCCTATCCTAAGCCAGCTCAATCCAGTCAATGTCCCTATCCCACTGCTTGAAGATCCATCTTAATATTATCCTCCCATCTACGCCTGGGTCTCCCAAGTGGACGCCTTCACTCAGGTCTTCCCACCAAAATCCTGTATGCACCTCTCTTTTCCCCCATACGTGCTACATGCCTCGCTCGTCTCATTCTTCTCGATTTGATTATTCGAATAATATTTGGTGATGAGTACAGGTCATTAAGTTCCTCGTTATGTAGTCTTCTCCACTCCCCTGTCGCCTCGTCCCCCTTAGGCCCGAATATCCNTCTCTCTTACACACTATACGGAACAAGCAAATAAGATAATTCGCCACAGCTCGGGAAAACAAGACGTAGATAACAGAGTGGACTTTTAATTAAGATTGATATAGGTGTGTGAAGAGCAGCAGACTGTACGTACTGCAGTCCAACTGCTCGCTATTTTTAATGATTCCCTTGTTCATTATTTTTGCTCGTGTGGCAGCTGTAATGAGTGTCCACCAACCCTTACGCTTCAGTATGACACAAAGCAACAAGCCTCTGCACAGTACCCAGAGATGTGTAAAATCACTGTTTGGTCTGCTCTAGTGTACTGTGTCTCCAATTATATTGCCATCGAAATACAATACATTTCTAAAAATGTGTATTCAAATGGCAAGCTTGGAGATAAATGATTTCAAAACTTCCACGATAGGCAAAATACAGATGGCGTTTAGAATTACGTACAATGCAAATATTAACTTTCTGTCTCATTTTCACAGGCGATGTTTGAGTGGGCTGCTGATTCTACGGTTTTCATTTCCATATCCAATTAATCGTCTATGCTTTTGTTTAAATATGGATCTTTTCCGGAAATATCCTTTCCCTTTCATGACAAATCTCTTCAAACTGCTCTTAAGTATCCAAAATGCAGCTATACTTCAAGGTGGAATTAACATGTCATATTTGGTGAACATGGAAATGATACACAAGGAACGCTTGGAAAAATGACGCTTTTTTAAGTCTGAAAGCGACAGGGAGTGAGAGCTATAGATTGTTTGTATTTCCATCGGATTCAGGAACGATTATCCATTATCAGGGTGTCTATGACACAGAGCTTAAAACTCTCAAGGAAACTATAACTTTGACGAGAATTTCAAAGAAAAATTACCGTTTGCTTTCAACAGACTTCTACAGGAACCGCTACAATAGTGTTGAGTTTGCTATGTTGGCAGCAGGGCGTATCAAACTGTTTACGAAATACTGTAACTTGAAGTGTTACGGGCAAAAGTAATCTGAAAGCAAGTGAACAAGAAAAAATTCTGCAGTTAAAGAATTTAATAAAGTTGCAGGTGTTGTCGTGTTAATGTGCTTAGAATTCTGTACTCAATACTGTATTAAATAGAAAGACATCCAATTGCGTCACTAATACGCACAAAGGAGTATACATGCAAATGGCAAAAATGTATTCAAAACGAAAGACCGAAAGTACTGAAGCAGAATACCGAACATCATTCCAGTACACTTACTGCTTCACAAGGAAAACATTGTGCGGTCAATGAAAACCGCTACATTCAAGAATGCATACCACCCCATATCAAAGTAATAAAACGCAGAGAAGACATATAATTCTTTTATAATCTACAAGAAATCACCAGAATTATAGCTAGGTAGCTTCACACAACATGAACACTGATACGCCACACGCGTATGATGTTCCCTGCGCTTTAAAACATTATTCGGCAATACACACACCATACTGGAATTCTGCTGCCTACCACCGTATTTTTCTAAAGTTTCTTTAATTAATTAACGTCCTTTAAATGTTTGTACTATTACGCATTTTTTATTAAATTAGCAAGGCTTCTTTGTGTTATCCTCGATATATTTACTATGTATCATTATTTTGTATGGCGTAAGATCTTCCTCTTATTTGCAGTGGTAAATATTCATTGAGCTCTTAAATTAAAGCCTAATGATGGTTTGAAAAATAAACCGAAACATGTTTTGATTAACTTGCATTGTAAAGATGTGTACGAGAGTACACTGAATATATATTTAATGAAAACTACATTTAACTTTAATGCGTTTAACACAGTACTGTAATGGCGATTTTATTGCTTAATATATCTAATGCATTTTAGGGATCGTGTAAGGAACTTCTAAAGGGTTCCCTGTCACGGTATGGCATCCCACTATTTCGATTATTAACAAAGGTTTCAGACTTCCTACAGAATAATTTCTTCGAAATGAGCCCACTCTCCAGATAAGAACTAGGGGAAAGGTCCTAGAGGCTGGCATTTTCTCTCTCCTCCCACAGGCAAAGGGTAAACATTTTAAAAAGCTCTAAGGAGCAGGAGTCTCATTCTGTGCCTCTACGTGGATTACGAAATGTAATTTGTAAGCCTACCCTGTATTCTGGCACCACAAAATAAGGTCCATGACGAAATCTTGTCAAAATCCAAGAAACACGCTGAAAATAATCAGCAATTTTAGCACATGATTAATAAATTTATTGCCATAAAAGGCATCTCAAGCTTCCTGACGTCATGGTTAATACCCCATGTCACATCGCAACACGTTGATTCTGATTCTGTACATAATTTCACATCACTATAAAAGGACTACTTTCTTACAACCTTCACAATTTTAAATTTTGTAATTTTAAATTCTATCCACCCATAAATTTGAAAATGGCATCCTCTAATTATCTTCTACTTCGACACACCGCTGAAAATAATTCTAACAATTTTTGCATCTTGGAAAATATTAAAATCTGAAGTCTGTATCTAATGTTTCGCAGTTGTTGGGAGTTTACTTTTTGTTTCTGGTGTTTTATTACACGCCACTAAGTTTTAGTGAAGTTTCAGACCTTTTTTATTTGAAGTACACGCTATTCTGTCTGCAACATGTCATTACCCTACTGCATAGCTTCACCCTGTAGCCGCTGCAGTAACTACTGTCACTGTTAGTGCCGCCTTGTGTCACCCTCCGCTCCATCTGCGGTGCTGACTTCATGTCTTAATGAGGGTCACACGTCATTTCTTGTAAAAAATAAGCAACAAAATAATGTATTAGAGAGTGATCAGTAGCACACTTACTTTGTCACCGGTCACTCATCAGTAACGTTTCTATTGGTGACTTGTTTACCATGAACATAAGTGAATCACCACCTGACCTCAGAGGACTCACCAATATGGTGGCTGGTCTAGCTTGTCGATCTTACCGTCTGTCTTGTGGCGATTTCAGTGAGGTGATATAAAATGCGCGCGCGCGCGTGTGTGTGTGTGAGTGTGTGGCCCGAGGGGGGGTGTTAATAATAATATACAAATATTGTTTCTGTCGGATATCTTGCCTTATTACGAGGGTTGGTTAGAAATAAGTATAAAATACGTACACTTTGATTTCTGTTCTTTCAAGTCTAAGAGGCGAAGAACAGTTCACATTTGCTTATACTATAATTCCAATGGCTTTCCGCATAGTTATCGTCAAAATAGGAGCATTTCTCATATTCCCTGTTGATATCCATGATCCCACCTGCTCTATTATATGCCATCATGTCACAACTCTTTCCGCCTCTCTGTTATCTTTAAATTTGTGTCAGTCCAGTTTTACTTTAGCTTTGAAAACAGATGTCAGTCACTGGGGAAGAATTCTCCTGGCATAATCACCATCACTGCAGGTTCTTTAATTAAGATATATTAACCCTTTAAAGACGAAGCCTATCTGTTTTATATAAGGACTCAGTGCGTACCGCGCTGTAAACACTCTTCACTTCGGTTATAAAAACCAGTCTCTTAATGTTTTATAAGGCAGAAGTTGCTGTTTGTTCTGAGATCCGTACAAAACACCTAAACGCAATGTGGGCACCACGTAGAATTTTTTAATCTTAAACCTGGTCATATGTAAAGTTACCGCTAGGCTTTAAAAGTTAAACCATGTGGACCCATATTTTTTTCTTATCGACACCGGTGCCTTACCAATTCCACACTAATAATGGCTGTTTTTAGGTTATATAAAATTTGTCCCATAATTTGAAGTTAGCTCTGAAGACTCATAATAGGATTGTTAAATTCACATAGCGAATTAATCGAAAATATCTACTAACTTCTTACAAAGTTATTCTTGATAGAAGCATATTTATCATCTGCTGACGAATGCATACATGCAGTAGAAAACTCCACTAAGAGTTCGGGAGCATTAATCATTCACAGGTTTAAACATTTTTATACGTAACTTATCAACTGTTAATTATAAGTGCCATCTACTATGACATTCAAAAACTGCTTATTAGTTGCACGACGCATGTGTGTTCAATATGATTCACCAAAAAACCGCCATTACTTGCATAAAAGCATTAATAGGTTCATTTTTGTAATGTATAAGAAAGTCATGTTTCTATGAGCTCGAAACTGAATTTTTAACGCGAGTTACATAGACTCGTTTCTTAGGGGTGTAAGCAGTAACTCTGATACTCTTGTTAACCTTTCACCATTTTGCGACAGCTGTTTCTCTTTTCATGTGTTGGAACTTAGTAATCGTTCTTTGTAATTTACTCTATTCGGTGCGTTTTCTTATGTGTTATAAAACAAAAATCGTATAAATACGAAAGAAATAAAATCGCAGCTTTTCACTTCTCATATACATCATCTAGGTCTTTCGAAAGATTTCGCCCACTTTTGATTCTCTATAAAACACTTCGTCTTCTTCATTATCTGAAGTTCAAAATTCACGTTTTTTGCATTCTATAAATAACCGCAATATTAAAGTTGGTTACTCCACACTGAATAGGCCAAGAGGCGAGAAACAACAAAGCTAGGCGAGAATTGTGTTATTGACGATGCTCAGAGACACCGGCATGCGTCGCAACGCTGACGATATGAGCTAACCACATCAATCATCACAGGAATGCTGACCTACCCAGAAATGCACACAGCCTGGAATATCGAAACAGTACGCTCCTTGCGTATAACAGGGAAGCTTCGTTGGATGTCCGCAACTGAAATTCCGACAGCTAAGGTAAACGTAGTGAGAGAGCGTTGACAAATAAATCTAACGTCAATAAAATTAGCCGCAAGGTAAAATTCGCATTACAGTATACGACTGGACACTTGTTATGCGTTCCATATCCCAGAAGGGCGCAGATATCAGTTTAAGCTGAACTTACAATAAAACAGTACATGTAAACTTTTCGGGATTGCGTTTTTTATCATAAGAGTCACACACAAGTAGATGAAGTATGGATACTGATTTATAATTAATTTTAGAGTGCCCCACTATGAGGCTGTAAGAAAACAAAGATGGACTGAAAATAAATGGCTAACGTATTCACGTTTGCCATAAATACCATAAAATATTCAACAATAATTATGGCACCGTTTCAACATTTTAAGAAAAATTAATACAAGTTTCAAATCTTTAAAATTAACTGACTGATAGATTTACTCCAAAAAGGGTATTGTACAAACTTAATTTAAATATATAAGAGGGAAAACTGAGCGTCTCCTCTCTGTTACTTTCCCGTCTGGTTAAGGTAATGCAGCTACAATATTCACACACGGCCAGCTCAAATATTTCGAAATACGTCAAGTTCAGATATTTGGGAAACACAGTAACAAGCGAATTTGCTTTCACGACAAGAAACAGAAAATAAAACTAGGATATCTGTGTTACTACTCAGTTAGAAAAACTTGTCTTCCTGCATGCTATCTGAATGTTCATCAGCTGCGCTTTCTCTCTTGCGACATGCCCACATCCTCTTCCAAAGCGAGTCGTTCAGACAGGGCCATCTGGCGTTTTCTCTTTCAAATCCAAGTACCTTTTTTTTTATATTAAAGTCATTCAGCAGCTGTTCGGTCTCCTTCCCTGTCTTCTCATCCTTTCTATCTTATTCTTCAATACCGTGTTTCAGGAGGAAGTTCCTACGTAAGATGTGACCAACCCCATTTGCCTTCCTTTGTTTTATTGTAAGCAGGGTGTTCCTTCCTTCCTTCCTTCCTTCCTTCCCTCCTTCCTTCCTTCCTTCCTTCCTTCCTTCCTTCCTTCCTTCCTTCCTTCCTTGACCTTAAGTATTGCGCCTTCATTTTTCACACGATCGGTGCAATTGATCTTCGTCCTTCTCGAGCACCAATTTCAAAAATTTTAAAGTATAGTTTACCTACCTCCAAAGCCTTGAACTTGTCTAAGAATACAAATATTAAAATATTGGAAATATAATACCATCTGTTGCATTACATGTGTGTGACTATCGGTCTCCAGATGATGTGGAAAATAAACGTAAAGGGGCACATACTAAGATATTAATATACCCTTTTGATCCAAGAGGGTGAAAATTTTGAAATCCTGGAGAATATTTAATAGTGAGGAGCATAAAACATTTTATTTCTCAGCAAGTATTACTAGGGTGATTCAATTAAGGAGGACTGTCTAATCGGGGCATGGAGACCTCATGAGAAGTATAATTAATGCAAGAAGCGCTTTTTCCTAAATTCTAACAGGAAGGTATCGGCATAGGTGCTAAGATAATATTAAAACGAACATTAAAGAAATAGAATTAGAGGGTTTGGGTTGGAATAAACTAGTCCAGAATGCGGTCCTTTTGCCAGCTGTTTTGAATACGGAAATAAACCTTTGTTTCCTACATAAGGGAGGGAATTTCTTCACACAGTGCGCAAATATTACCTTCTCCAGAAGGACTCTGCTTCATGCAATAATTTTTATATGCATATTTACATAAATAAAATCGAGAGTTTTTTAGAAAACTACAACCGTCTAATTAGCAAGGATTCCTTGTGTTCTCATCTTGTATATTTTAATGTATCGCCAACACAGCCGGACCATTAATTAGGGGTCTTTCTCTGTGTGCAATCAAAGCCTTATTAATGGAATTATCAAGAGGAAATTTGATGTCTTTTTATGGTTTAAATTAGTACCTCAAGTGTCTTCAAGATTTAGAAACTCCTTTTATAAATGGGTCAGTCAGCTCTGTGTGGTCTATTCTGATGCAAAGGTTTTGCCCAGTCTTAAACCTCCCTGAAAATTTTAAGCATTCAAAACACTCAGTCGCAAAAGTTCAAAAAGCATCTGTTAGCTTCGTCAAGCCTGTCTGTCCATCCGGCCACATAGCTGTCTCTCTCTCTGTCTCTCTCCCCACCTCTCTCTATCCGCATGGATCACCTCTGCTTTCAGTAAACGGATTTTCTTGAAATTTGATATATGTGGATTTTCCAAACCTCTGTCGAGAAAATTCAACTTTCATTAAAATCTGACAAAAATAGCGGGTATTTTACTTGAAGTCATATGTAAATTTGTGATAAAATCTCTCCGAATTCTTCTTAGACTGAGAGACATTTCAGACAAAATTATAGAGAAAATCAGAACAACCAAGCAACAGACAACAACAAAATACGGCGCAGAAGAGATGTGACTTACGTACCAGACAACTAAGGCGATAATACAGAAATACACTCATAATGTTTAATATTTATTGTGACATAAGTTGTTGGCAGCGACATATATGTTGCAAGAATAAATAAAATGTATTGTTGGTTTCTATGTCAGCGCTTTCAATATGTATTATATTGTTGACAGCGACCTACGTAAGGCAACATTAAGAAATATAGGCATTTGTGAGTCTTTATTGGAATTATGGTTGTACAAACGCGCTACAATATCACGTTGACCGTTCGTTGCCTGTCTTGTATCTTATGAAACTTGTAATTTTTATTGTATTCAACAAATATGTTCTTATTGCATCCAATTCAATGAATACACAAACCTTAACACATTGTGGGAAATAAGAAAGTAAGTTCTATTATTTTGTGCTAAAGGTGCATAATAGAACATAAATTTTCACCTACAAAATTAAAATGAGATTTAAATTTAAGTAATAAATTCTAAATTTTTGTAAAAATCCGTACATCGCAACAGGTTTCTCCCAATATTCTTACGCTAAGTTCTCTAGAGTGTAAACGTTTAAAGATCCCTGCGCTAACTGCCTCTGTTTTACACATAACGACTTTCTGGGGGGAGCAAAATTTCTGGCGTTATTGTAGCCCTTGATCCTATTTCAATCACCAAATATTTTTCCTTTTATACGGTTAAGCCTCTAGTTTCTTATTAATAACATAATGGCAGCAACTACATTACACACAGAGTCATCTGAAACTAAGGAGGATTATATTCGTAAAAAGTAAGAAGACAAAGACTGATGCATAGATTAGGCGAAAAGAACTAACAATATTTAGTTCCCATTGTGCTTAGTACGATGGGAATTGAATTTAATGTGTTCCATGTCCGTGCACTATATCATACAAAAATAATGTTCACCAACAAATGCACAAAGAGAGTTTTATCATCAATCGTAACACACTCCTACATGTTTCGACCCTGCTGGGTCATCTTCAGGGAGAATAGTCTGTTACACTGTTGGATGCACTTATACGGTTAAGTGAGAATGTGCCTTTGCTTTAATCCTCCGTTGACAGGCATCTTGTACTGTCCGCTGTAAGGGCTAACCCTAACCGCGGACAGCACAAGATACCTCTCAACGGAGGATGAAAGAAAAAGGCACATTCTCACTTAACTCTATAAGTGCATCCAACAGTGTAACAGACTATTCTCCCTGAAGATGACCCAGCAGGGCCGAAACATGTAGGAGCTTTTGATGAATAAAGGTTGAATGTATTTTGGTGCATTAGTTGCTGAATATTATTTTTGGATGGAGATTGAATATTTTTAGCGTTACATTGGCACACCCATTGACATAACCATTCAGACATAGGTTTATATAAAATCCCATGTAATTCTCGTGACGATAGGAACTACATCCTCTAAACCTTAAAAATCCATTATAGAAAATTTTCAAGATAAATGTTTCTTTTATACCAAAACAAATGCATCTCCCAATCACAAGAATTTCTAAAATATCTCACTGTTGACGTACTTACTATAAAAATGTAAAGCCGGGAGTAAGTCCCAACTTTGAAAGTAATTTTTTTCTTGCTAACGGCCTATGATAGGCCGAAACATGTCGCCAGCAACAGGCTGAATAAATAAATGTGCAGGTAATAGAACACTATATTGTGGGAAAATGGTATTTTATTAATTACAAATGAATACAGTACTGAAAACTCCGATTGTAAATTTTTACTTTACTAAAGTAGGAAACTTTAATGATTTAAGGCAACTGATAACAGGGTGCGAGTGGGAATATTTGCAACTAACGAAAGTGTAAGTAACGCCAGCACTTGTTACTACAAAACGTTATAATTTTTTAAATTTACGTACCAGTACGTAAGATGTAACAAATAAACTGCTTTTGCGTATATCATATTGAAACAAATAATCTAAGGCCAAGAAGTTTAAGGTACAGTTTTCAAATTGTTTTAAAATGTCCCGTGATTTTTCAGTGTGCTTAATGTACTAATTATATTTACTAGAAGTCCGAAATGTAAATTTTTACATCTCACACTAAATGGAATAATAATTGTGACACACCACAAACCAACGTTTTCAGCAAAGTACTAGAAATAATAAGACCGACATATGTAATTTAGATAGTATAACTACACAATGAAAATGACGCATGTGTGAGGGTCGAAACGCGTATGTCTGAGAATATATAACATACAATGTACAATGGCAGTTGGTATTTCCAACACTTAAGTGGTAATGACAGAAATTTAAGACATTATGTCAAATTAGCATGCGGATATTAGAGTTCACATTATGCAGTACATGTCCTTTGCCTTTAAAATTACTCGTAAGCTGTCTTTTCTCCTCTGCACAGTGGCCATTCTCTACGTTCCAGTGGCTACGGTTTTTAGTGCTGACTCTGATGGAAGTGCGGCACATTGATTAATGTGTTTCCGTTTCTTGCCCTCGTCGAAAGAACGTGCTCGATGATAGCTAAAGAACGAGCTTAATTCTAAGTTTTATGCTTGAAATTTGGTTATCCCATACTTGTGTTTCTATGATTATTATTAGGCTATTTAACAACATTATTCCGGCTGCAGTGGTTATATGCTGAAGAATAGGATGTCGTATATGATGATAAATGTCAACATGTAACGGTTTAGAATATCACAAAACAACTACATGGACACTATATTATGCATTAAAATGTTCGAACTACACTCCTACATGTTTCGAACCGTCATTCGGTTCATCTTCAGGGAGAGTCACAATTTCACAAATCACACACACACATCCAACAGTATGATCAGAAGATTTAGTTACAGTTGTTTGTAATACACCAGTTAAGTTGATAAAATATCGATAAGATGGCAATTAATACCTTTCAGTGCATTCGAAAAACTACGGACATCAAAGCACCTCCTTTTAAAGAAGTTCTATCGACATTTTATCAACTTAACTGGTGTATTACAAACAACTGTAACCAAATCTTGTGATCATACTATTGGATGTGTGTGTGTGATTTGTGAAATTGTGACTCTCCCTGAAGATGAACCGAATGACGGTTCGAAACATGTAGGAGTGGAATTCGAACATTTTGGTGCATAATAAAGTGTGCATGTAGTTGGTTTGTGATATTCTAAACTTAAGGCAATGCACGGTTTGAGTAAAATAGAATATGTAATTGTTTATTAGGGGGCGATTTTTTCAAGGTAATACGCCTAATCTGAAGAGAAAAAGACTAGAGAACAGCCTTAATGTCGCCAATATTAGCCATTAATTTCCCACAACCAGTCTGCTTGGACACTGTGCCTGTATTTCAGCGACAATTCATGTCTGTATGTAGGTGACAGCCAGGCAGTCAGGCGTGTCTCTGTTAGGGTGGAGGCGTATATTCGATTCCAGATCATTACATATGAGATTTACGCTGGAAGAAGTGGCACTGGGACAGGTTTTTCTCCGAGCACTTCGGGTTTCCCCTTTCAGTATCAGTACTCATCCTCAGTACTCATACATCATTCACATATTCACCTACGCTGCAAGACCTCAGTAACTGAGAGCATGTAAAAATAAAACACTCTTTTCTCTGTACGTAGTCCAGCTTTGACAAACAACACAATCTTATTAAAATAATATCATGCCTACAAAATATAGCTAGAATTTTAAAAAAGTAGCAAAAGTCATTAAAGTGTGCAAATTTTGTTCCCACACCAAACTTTGTGAGGAGTCGATTACAAAATAACCATTCTGAGTTGCATTACCATATGCAAAAAACTGCCTTACGTTACGTTGCCCTATTCGGAGGCTGTATATGTACAAAATGTTAAAGGTTTCATGTGGACGCTCCTTCTTGCGCACGAGTACGTTGTGGTTAAAGGAACTCGCTGTGGTCCAACAAGCTTGTAATAACGAAAATGGCAAGGGTTTCGCCCAAAGCAGGAGACATTTTAATCAGCTGCACAGCTGTCCTTTTGGACTGACCCTGGCCATCACTCTTAGTTACAGTGTTTGATTTTAGTTCAGATATTTAGTTGTCGGATTCGGGCGACCCTGCTGGGATCAATCGCAGGAGATTTCATGCGAAACCTGTGGTGAAGAGGGTAGAACTGAGGTGGGGTTTCCCGTGAGCAATTCGGTTTCACACAGCCATTTTCATCATTCCACCACTGCTGTGCAATCATCTATCATCAGGGCCTGGAACAATAGACCCATCTGGGGCCACAGTGCCACAGGAATTTGTCTTATCCCCTTCAAAATTAATTCAGTTAGACCAAATTTAACAGGCTATGCATTTAAACTCTTTACTTGGAGATTTAAATTAACTAATTAATTAAAGTGCCGATCCGAGTGGCCGCGCTGTCTAAAGCGTGGACTTACGGTTGAGCGGTTGTTGGGATCGTGGGCTCGAATTCCGCTGGGGGCATGGATATTTGTCTCTTGTGAGTGTTTGTGTGTTGTTAGGTAGCGGTCTCTGCGACGGACTGATCAGTCATCCAGAGGAGTCCTACTAAGTGTGATGTGCCTGAGTGTCACCTAGAAAGCTCCAAGGGGAGACGGCCTAGGTCCGATTTGAGCTGTAGCACCACAGGAAACGAAAAATTAATTAATGTAGTTAAAGCATAAGACGCAAGCGTAGCAGATATGGAACAGAACATGTTAAGTGCGTTGATTTCTTGTCATTAATTATTATTGTTTTCAAGGTTCCTCTCAGTTAGCAGTAGATTTTGTTTTCTTTAAATTTTGTGCCAGCAAATGCGGTTGAATATTGGTTGCAATTGATAACGCAGGGTTTGTTTTTGCCATAAGTATTTACGAGTTTACTTATGGGAGTGCTTAACTTTTTATTTTCTTTTTGAGTAAAATCTTTAATTTTACTGTTTCTTTTTTTATTTGGCAACAATAAAACCTTTGTTATGAGAAGCATGCAATATCCTATCATTTTTGGATGATAATATATTTCTACATAGGTTGTTCTAGCTCATGTACTGAAAAATAATAGAGAAGTGTGGCGGGAAAACCTGCAATGATGAAACTACTTCAAAGACATAGGCGTAGATCGGAGTATAATATTAAAATATAGTTCAGAGAATATAATGGCGTAACGGAGACTGGGTTCATTTTAATCAGGGTACGGATAAGTTGCGAGATCTTGTGAACACAGTAATGAACTTTCATGTCCCATGAAACGCGAAAATGTGCTGAATAGCTGTGGAAGTGTAGGCTTCTGAAGACGGACTGTTCCCCATACATTTAGTTAATTATTTATTGCAGTTATACATTTAATATGTTCCATGTCCGTGCACTATATTATGCAAAAACACTAATCACCAACAAATGCACAAAGAGAGTTTTATCATTAATCGTAACACACTCCTACATGTTTCGACCCTGCTGGGTCATCTTCAGAGAGAACTTTTTGTTATCGTTACTCTAAGTTTGCACTTTACAGTTAAGTGAGAATGTGCTCTTTACTGTGTACTGCGTTGTTTTTGGAGGCGTGAACTCTCTGCGGTCCCGGCTGGCCTGCAGGTCGGGACCGCACAAAGTTCACGCCTCCAGTACACAGTCAACAGCACATTCTCACTCAACTATAAAGTGCAACCTTAGTGTAACGATAACAAAAAAGTTCTCCCTGAAGATGACCCAGCAGGATTGAAACATGTAGGAGTGTGTTACGATTGATGATAAAACTCTCTTTGTGCATTTGTTGGTGATTAGTGTTATTGCAGTTAGTTAGTTAGTTACTTAGTTAGGCAGTTAGTTAGTCCCTTTATTTAGCGTCGAATTACACACAGTTTCACTGTTGGGTTAGAAAGTTACAGCTCGATTTCTATCGTACATATCCCAATTATTTTCTGAAATTCGTATCTATAACGCGCAAATTTATTTTACTTTCGAAAACAGCAGAGTGGATCTAGTTCGATCCTGGCCATGTTTAAATACAGACCGTGAATTCCAATTGTTACAGAAGAGCAGCAACTAATATTACGTTTTTGGTTCATGATAAAATTAGAAAATAATATGGAAGTTTCTTATTGTTCAATATAAAGGGAGTTATTGTTCGAGGTTAAGAGTGGAGGTTCTGGTAACTGTAAAATTCTTATTTTGAATTGAGGGTTACAACAACATCCAATTTTGGCTGGTGGGTACCAGCATTTCGGATGGCCATGCTGCAAACACATTTTACTCTTAATATGCGTTGTCATATACTGCAGCAGATTACGTCTGAACCAAAACACCGTGTTCCATCCCGTTGGGCTTAAAATCAAATTATAACAACAATATTAATAATAGCCGCGCATCACGATAAAATTTGCAGTTATGCTGCACGGCTGTTGTTAATATTTTTACCATAATTCAAAGTACTCTAACTTCGTCTCTTCTAAGTTCTAAAATTTTTAAGGTCGTGATGTAAAATGTGTATCTAAAGTACGTGGACAAATTTTAAGGGTAAATTTTTCACAAAAAAGAAACAGGAGAAGGAGAAGAAAAGAAACATCTTCACCTAGGCACATATTCAGAAACCAGTAGTTTTCTATTTTCGTAGAAAGATTACCTTCGACAATAAATACCTTAACTATTAATATTTTAATTACAACCGACATTAACACTAAAAAACTTACACATTCCCAATTTAAGAACAGTTGGGTTCCGATATTTTATCAAGCCACAGTTCACAACAAATGCCCAAGATGTCCTCCACCTGAATCAGTTCATGCATGGACACATCTGATCATGAAATGTCGCACCATTTGTAAGATCCCGGAGCGGTTACGAATGGTTTGACTGGCATCAAAATTACTTTGGTGAAGCGTCTCTTTATTTCCAATTGGAGCCGAACACACCAGGGCTTTTAGATATCCCAACAATTCAAAGAACTTGTTTCTGATGACGTGGGGCTGTTTTTCGGCAGTTAGATGTTTGTGACTATATGTAGACACGGAATTTTTTCCTTGTGTCGTTGTAGTGGCCTCAGACCTGAAGTATGTGCAAACATTTTGGATACATCCTGTAGGTTACATAATTGTGCCATTTGCTCTATACAGACCTAAATGGGGCCCCTCTCAGTCATAAAAGAATAACTTAAAACATGCTGTCTGAAGATAAATATTCAAAAACTTTTTTGGGCCTTACAAGTCTGAACTCTGTTTAGATGATACTTTAGGTACTTTACGGACACATGTAAGAAATCGTGACTGAATGGAATGATGGAAAGATGGGTTAGTTATAGCCTGTCTTGGTAGGACTGGATGGCTGCCTGTCTTACTGGATGAAAGGATAAACAGAAGGATTCATGAATGGATAGACGGACTGATGGATGGATGGATGGATGGATGCATGGTTGGATGGACCTACGGATGGATAGATGCCCTGAACGATGGAGAGATGGAGGGGTGTAGGAATGGACGAATGGAGACTTCATTGGATTTCATTGACAAAGGGCGATTTGGATGAATGCCTGACTAACCAGAAGGATGGATGAAGAGACTGATTGATTAGATGGGCACACAGAGATTTATTGATTTATTGATTGGACGGAAGGGTTGATTTATGGAGTTATGAACAAATGTAAGAACAGAGGGCAGCAGCTTGACACTGCTGAGGCAGAGTGGGATAACAGAACGCGCCACTACATTTCTGCTGTTAGTTACACCAGAAGTCCCCTTGTGGAAGAAGTTTTTCTGAACGTTTATTTTTGGTCTGCTTTTCATGCTGCAACAGTATGTTACTGTCCTTGCGACATGCGCAGTGGAATTTGTTTTTAACGCGACATTATTCTTATCACCGAAACATGTTTGCCATTCTCTAAGTGAAATATTTTTCTAACGATAACCCAAATACTTTATACATAAAATTGAAGCATCTTACAGTTTAGTTGCGTTTATTGAAGACTTAATTAAATTATGTCCTACACGAATTCAGATAATGTCCTTCCATACGGACTGCCTTCATAAGAAAATCTCTGTTAAAGTTATGTGTTCGTGAACCTGCAAAGTCACCAACGTAACCGAGAACTCTCCATTTATGTCAGACTAAACAGACAGCAGCATAGTCATAGGCTGTAGACATGTCATTACATGTGTAAAATCTATTAGGTGCTGACAAATTTGTTGGAGATTTTTCATTTCATAAACCGATTCCATAATGGTGAGTTTTAATTAAGAGTTTTGTTTGAGTGGGGCCGATTCCCGCGGCCGCGCGATCTAAGGCGTAGGTCTGCGGCCGAGCGCTTGCTGGGATCGTGGGTTCGAATCCCGCCAGGGGCATGGATATTTGTCTCTTGTGCAGTGTTTGTGTTGTCAGATAGAGGTATCTGTGTCGGGCCGATCCCTGAGGAGTCCTAAGGATTGTGGTGTGTGTCTGAGTGCGATCAAGTGAAAATAAACAACCTCGACACCTACTGTGAGTAGGTAGAAGAGGTCAGGACTACGTTTGAATTAGTTTTTATTTTATGTGTACAACCACTCGGCTGGTTACGCAGTAAACACACATACTGACCGATTCTTTATGTGTGCATCTGCCAATAACGTTACACGGGGTCCACTGTTGCTACTGTCCTGCTGGCCTTTCAGTGCTAAGTGACCAACAGCAAAGAGGCAGTTAGGTCTCTCTCTTCTGGGATATTCGCAGTCCCTCCCTCTTCAACCGACTTGCTCACAGTTGGTGTGGAGGGTTCTTATTGTCACACTCAGACACACACCACAGTCGGTAGGACTCCTCTGGACGAGGGATCGGCCGTCGCAGAGACCTCTACCTGACAACACAAACACTGTACAAGACAAACATCCATGCCTCCAGTGGGATTCTAACCCACCATCCCAGCAAGAACTCGGCAGCAGATCTACGCCTTAGACCGCGCGGCCACTGGGATCGGTTCTTCTGGGATATTACGCGGCGTATTGTGGTAACTGTTCACCAGATTTTCGGAAAAACGTATCAGTCCCATATTCAAGGGTCGGACTCTTGACCCTTGAAGATGGGACCGATATATTTTCCCGAAACGTCGGTAAACAATTACCACACGACGCCGCGTAATATCCCAGAAGCACGCAGATCTCTAGGTCGCGGCGGAAGCCTGAAATTAAGAGGCGATTAAGTTAGGGCTATTGAGGAGAGAGACAGAGTTGAGTGGTTAGGCAAACAAGAACTCATGCCAGCTGAAGCCAGCCATCGACATATTAATGTCATCCGCAAGGCTACATTTTTATGATTACAAAAACACAGAAATCGAAGTCATTCAGGTAATTTGGATTAAGATATCTTGGCTGCTTTATTCAAATTAGAAGAAAAATCAAAATCCATAAAGAAAGGTCCGTATACGCAAGACCTATGTACTGCGTTCAAGTTTAACTCGGTGATGTCAACTTATCTGCTTCTTTACTTGGGAAGTATTTAGCAGAATGCGTAGCAATTGCGTCTCAAGTGACTTGTAGATTGAATTATATTAAATGTTTAAATTACCTAAAGCATTAATAGTGGTTTATTTAATGACATGCAACGCCGGCATTTTTCAGCGTGGTGTCAAACATGGCCGACATGTATCTACCATGAAGAGTAGCAGAAAATATTTCGCTTTAGAGACTTACAACTGTAAAGCTTAAGAGAATTCTTCGTCGGCCACAGAGTGAGCTAGTCGTCATGGTGGAACACAATACAGATTCCGCCTCAGCAAAATAATCAATTTGATATGAAGTATACGTCAATTTGTTAAATTCGAAATAGAAGGATTTATTAAAAGTTATGTAATGAAGTAGGATGTAATAAGTTGAATAATAAGGCAAAGCTTTTTCGTGGAAGACTGTACAAACACTGGAGTTTTAGGAGGTAAAGTACTTCACTATATTATTAAAGTGGAAAAATAAAAAATAGAAAAATGCACATAATAGTAATCAGAACATGACAAATATGAATTCACATAGAAGGAACGCAATATAAATAGTTAGATACGTTTTGTAACGCTGAATATTAAGTAACAGATCATGAAAAATTTCGAGGTGTTGAAAACTAGCAAAAGATTAACATTTTTCATTGCGGGAGTGAGAAAACTTCCATTCGTTATTCCCTGAGGAACTGTTGATAGGGGTGTGTAAAATGTACTATTACAAATTCATTAAGTAAATTTATTATTATTATTATTATTATTATTATTATTATCGTTGTTATTAAATTACCGTATTTACTCGAATATAAGACGAGATTTTTTTCCAAATTTAGTGCTTAAACATCTGAGGTCGTCTTAAATTCGCGTATGAAGCGCCGAACCAGACGTCACCGTACCTGACCTCGCCACACCGGATCGTTCTGCACCGGACCGCGGCGAGCCAAACCAAGGCCGGCATTGCCAAATGGTCATGTGTTGATGAAAGAGAGAACAGAGCATGCCTAAAGTTGTTTAAATATATTTAAAAGAAAAGAAGAAATTTATGAAGTATTTATAAAGTCAAAGTAGAGAAGTACCAAGTGTATATTATTGTAGTGTCGCAAAGTCCGTGGTACATGTTACTACTCCCGACCCCACAGCATTTGACTACCAATTACAGTGATTGGAAGCGAGGAGCGGCGGTCGCCGTGGATCCGAGCGGCCACGCGAGCAAGCGAAGATCAGATGGGTGGGGTTTGAAGATTGTCGGGCTTTACCGCGAAGCTTCGTATTGCAAAGCACTACATTATTAACAACCATTAGTCTAGAATAAAAGAGACACAACCAAGAAAAATGCAATTTATGAGTTCTGCACAGGCGTAGACTGCCAAATGTTACTTCTTTTAACAGGAAAGTGTCATAACTAATATTGCACACTTAGCGGTGAGGAAGCCTTAGTGTCACTGTTCTTCCCAGCGGAACAGTGACTATGTGATTGAAGAAGGGTGTCACATGTTCAGTAACGTGTTTTAGAGTTGTGTGGCTTGTCTTCGGGATTAACGCGTACTTAGTGGTACGTGTGTGTGTTTTGCGCGTGGTAGTGTTATTCAAGGAACAGAATTTCGAAAGGGTACAGCAATAAAAGTCAGGCCACGCAGGGAAGAAGGATACAAGCGCGACCCGTGTTCAGTATGCAATCAGGCGAAGTTATGACGCAAAATTTAAAGTGACGGTGATTAACTGCGCCGAGAAAACGAACAATTGCAGTGCAGCAAGAAAGTTCGGTGTTGCAGAAGCAAACGTACGAAGGTGGCGGGAACAAAAACAGGAGGTGCGGAACGCAAAGTGTATCCGAAAATCTTTCCGTGGCCCGAAACATGGACGTTTCCAGGAATTAGAAAAGGAAGTTGTTGAGTTTGTGCGCTTGAAGAGAAGAACTGGAGTGTCGATTACACGCGAGACAATAAAATATAAAGCGTGAGAACTCTGCAAATCCCACATCACGCAACACCATTTCAAGGCCAGCACAGGTTGGTGCGTGCGTATGATGCGGAGGAACGGGTTCAGTCTTCGTAGAACTTCGCTTTGCCGCAGATTGCCAGCAGACTTTGAGGAGAAGCTTGTTGCTTTTCAGCGACATGTGGTTGGCCTTCGAAAGAAGCACAGCCAAATAGGAAATGCTGATGAAACGCCAGTGTATTTTGATATGCCGCCCAGTTACGCTGTAGATGACACGGGCAAAATCTGTGGCAATTAAAATATCAGGTCATGAAAAGATGCGTTGTGGCTGTCATGTTGGCAGTATTAGCAGATGGCAGCAAGTTGCCACCGTACGTGATTCTAAATCGCAAAAATATGCCGAAGGAGCAACTGCCTAGAGTAATCATTGTCAGATGCCAACCTAAAGGACGGATGACCAGTGACCTTATGAAGGATTGTTTGTTAGTGGTGTGGAACAGAAGGCCAGGGGTACTGCTGAGAAAATGGGCTATCCTGGTCTTGGATGCATTTAAGGGACATCTAACACCTGTAGTATAAGCCACAATTACTGGTGGTTCCATCAACACAGACCTTGTGGTCATACCTGGCGGTATGACTTCACAACCGCAGGTGCTTGATGTGGTGGTGAACAAACCGTTCAAAGACCACCTAAAGCAGCTCTATAGTGAGTGGCTCTTGAGTGGGGACCATGCTTTGACCCCAGCTGCAAGAATCAAGAAACCCAGTATGACCATTCTTTGCCAGTGGATCCTAACGGCATGGCAGCGCATCTCTTCGGAAGTGACTGTGAAGGGTTTTAAGAAGTGCTGTATATCCAATGCAATGGATGGGAGTGAAGATGGTGTGTTGTGGAATGACAGTGAAGAGGTCGGGAAAGTTAGGAGTAATGGTGAGGAAGAGGAAGGCACTGAATTTGAAGATGGAGACAGTGACAATGACTGAGGATGGAAATGCTGGAGTGTGAGGAAGATGAAGGCACTGACTGTGAAGATGCAGACAGTGACATTGATTGGGAAAGGTAGATACGATCTGACATGCTTTGTGTATTCAGTGTGTGAAATTAATAGCAAAAGGCTTTTTCTTGGCACTTTTTGGGGGGGGGGTGTTTCGTCTTAAATTTGGATAAATACATTTTCCCTTGGCAGAGGCAGTTTTTTGGGGGGTCGTCTTATATTCGAGTAAACACAGTATTTGCACATTAAACTTCAGGTTTTATTTAAACTGCCCTTTAGTGAAAATGTGACAGCTTGCTGAGAAGTTCGAAGCCTGCACGTGGCCTAATCACTTCTACGAGGCCGTCCATTCTCTTTTACGCTAAATCATAAAAGAAATTGTTGTCAATAACGCAAAGTTCAAGGTTTGTTACAGTGCAAACTCAGACAAGTGTCGCCGTTAACTGCAACTAACTTGTCCCTTAAATTTGTTATAAGTGTCAAGGGACCCGGACAAAACAAGTTGCCATTTACGCTAAGAAGAGCTAATTCAAACTACTTCAGACTCCCGTCGCCTCGACCCTGATACTACCAATTTACATTACTATTATTTTTAAACACACTGTATGTCGAACGTATGTAGCTTACCTCCAGATATCTGTGAAATAATTAATTAAAGATTCATATAGGCCTACTTGAATTTGGACACACAAACTGCAAGAAAAACAAATTTCTCTACGTCTCGTACTGTGATCCTATAAACTGTGACACCCTATAGTCTAATAGGTGGATATCAATGACCTTTTGGAATAGGCTCTCTCCATCTGCAGGTTAAAAATCTAAAACCTTAAATTTCTGAAGCCTGAAATTTATGTACATTATAAACGATGTTCATATACGTCATTTTCTACCTAAGAGAGAGAAGATTTTGCTTTCAGTACACAAAGCAAAGGTACAGCAATTCCATTACAGGACTGGAGAGGACCTGAGGTTTCCAGGACGTTGAGGAAGGTAAGGTTGTCAGTCTTACGCACCAGCCGGCTTTACCTGCCAGGAAATATTCCTGGTACTCGTTTCTGTTAGAGACTGAGTCGACCCTATGGCTATCATTACACAAAATAGTCCGGCTAATTTTACTGGAAAATAACAGCTGTTTGTTCTGAAAATCATACGGAACACAAATGTACACCGTGTGGGCACAAAGCAGAGTACGTAGTTGTGCGTCAGCATGTAGTCTTTACCCCTAAGATTACAAGGTTTAAATATATGCAGAAATTTTGCAAATTATTTTGAAATTTTAATAAATACTTCTTTATGTTTTAAAAACTATACCAATTTTTATCACCGTATGAAAAATTTAATCAATATGTTTCTATTTATGATACGTATAAAATCTTTCTATGTTTCGGGGGTAAAATTGTCTAGAAAAACATAAAACCACTTCCGACATAAACTGTAACTTCCTGTGCTATTAGAAAACACGGTATGCGGAATTGTGTCATAGCCTTTCGCAAGGTACTAATGAGAAACGTATAATTCAGCCGCTTCAAATGAGGGTTAAACTTTTGTTATGGGTACTGGAAAATGAAAGTAGGTTGACGCCAGTAAGTTAGTATACTGTTTGCATTCCAATCCATTCTGCCGGGTCCACTTATATTCCTGTCCTGTTTGTGATCCTGTACGCAAACAGGACTGCTGTTAATGTTAATAATAAGCCGACAATAAATTAATCGTCCTGGCAGTAACTGTGTAGTCTACAAAGCTTTCACTGCACCTGGAAGTTGAGCTGATATGACGTGGCTTAACACAATATAGCTTGCTATACAAAGCTTCGTATAACAATGCTTGTTAATGCGAATTTACTAGTGGGGGGTGGGGGGTCTGCATATAAAACGTGCAGCCATTGGGTGTGGTTAACTTCAAAGCCGTGCCTTCTGCCACTATATAAAAGAGCAACACATGGAAACTGGGTTTAAAAAATAATAAATGCAGTTTTAAATTTCTTAATACTTTTCACTTCTAAATACTCTGTTTTAGCATATAAGATATTATAACATAAGTAACAAAAGTAAAATTTTTATATTTTATTTTGTACGGGTTGAAACTTGGTTTGTCAGATTAAGAGGCTATAGACTGAGGGTTCAAACGAGAATTTTTATGTCTGAGAGGAAAGAGGTTACAGGAAGATAAAGGCAGCTACAAAATACGTAGGAGAGTAATTTGTACTTTGCACCAGATATTTAGCAGGGTATTTTCATTTCCCCCCAGGGCCAGAAGTTTTTTATTTTCTCCAAATTGTGCAAAAACTGCTCTGTGCTTCAAATAGCCTCCTACACTCGGGGTAACGGAAACTCTTATTCCGGGAATAAAGCGGTCGGGTCGTAAAAGTGCCCACAGCTCCGGCGAGTGCCGAGTTTAAAGATGAGTGAAATTAAACCACCACTCCCCCCCACAACTTTCCTGGAGTATACACGGACAAATTTACGTTAATATTAGGTACAAAAAATCATAGAAAGTCACATGTAAGGGGGTATGTAACGTGCACGGAAGAAACAAGGAATACATTCACATTTTATTAATAAAATACGAAAGTAAGAAACCAGATGGAAAATATATTTACACTTGGATAATATTAAAAGGGGCGTTTCCAGTTTTATCTAGCATTATATACGGGTGATTTAATAGGGGTACCACGAAACATAGCCGTTTTCCGACCTCGAATTTTGCGTGTCGTGTTTTGACGAAACATAAATCTGACTTGAGCAAATACGTTTTTCTTCAGGCCTGTTCGCGTGAGTCGGGAAAAGTCCCTTTATCTTCGTCACGTGTGTCCGTTCTCCTGTCTGTCCGTCTGTTTACCTGTCCGCACGTGTCAGCGGGGCTTCCCTTGGAAGGATTTTCTTGAAATATCATTCTGGAGAATTTTTGGAAAATCTGTCAAGGAATTCAAAATTTCGATACAATTGGACAAAAATATCGGACACTTTACATATATACACATCTAATACGTTTATATTAACGGCAGTGAGAAATATTTTGTAGCTCGCCCATTTTCGTATTTCCGTAACAAACCAGAAAAACTTTTGTTATTGACAGCCACATATAAGTCAGCAAAAATAAAAAGGCAACGTATTGTTGATTTTCCATACAAACAATACTTAGCGAACGTGCAACAATAATTCGTTACACCTAGTTTGGCTACCTTGTTAATTTGTTTTCATTGTTGAAAAAAACATGGCTAAACAAAGGTACAGCCTGTTTACTTCACAAACTAGAAGGAGGCCATGCAGTACGTGTTTATTCAACACGTAGTCTTTATTACGACAGTTTCATAACCTCTTCCAAAGTGAGTTATTCAGAGAGAGGGATCTAGTGCTTCTTTTTTCAATTTCCAGTACCTTCTCTTATCCTTAAAATGATCCAGTAGCTGCTTAAATTTTCTTCGTCCTCTTCTCTTCCCTCCCATGTTTCCTGAGTAAAGTGTTTTAGGAGGTAGTCCCTACGTAAGATGTGACCAACCCTGTTAGCCTTCCTTCGTTTTATTGTAAGTAGGATGTTTCTGTCTTCCTTGAGTCTACGTAATGCTTCTTGATTTTTCACATGATTGGTCCAAATGAACTTCTCCATCCTTCTACAACACCAAATTGTAAACCATTCAACATATTTCTGCTCTATTTTCCGAAGTGACCCTAAAAAGCGATGCTCCAAATGTAGCATTATGGTAGTATCTTACTTAAATTTAAGTCCAATTTGCTGATGAACGAAGTCTTCTTCTTGTTCAACGTTGCTTCTGCCATGGCAATCCTGGATTTAATTTCATGTGTACATCTTGCGTAACTTGTTATAATGTACTCAAATAATTGAAATATTCCACATTCTCCAGTTGTTTTGGTGTATCATAATCTGCACTGGGCATGGCTGTCTTGAAAATCTCATTACCTAATTTTTTCCACATTCATTTCCATACCATAATATCTTCCAATTTCAATCAGTCGATCAGCCACGCCACATAGCAGAGTTTCTGCAGTAGCCAATAGCACAAAGTCATCTGCATATTTTACAGTGCGAAGTAATTGTCCTCCTATTTTGAAGTCTCCAAACCCTTCAAAAGCTTGCTTGGTACTCTTGTATAACTCCTCTTCCAATTTGCATACTCCTGGTGTGTCCTTGGTGCAGTCGCACTTTATACCAACAAACCTCTTCCTTGACGAGGTGCAACGTCCCTGAATACTTGGATTTTCCAAAAGAATGCAATTAGAACTTCAGGTCTCGCAAATCCACAGGAAATAAACTTCTTTGTTTAAAATAACGACAGGGCTATTAAACGCATTTACTTACTCTGTAATGTCTAATAACACACGGCGTAGTTACGTTATGGTTTCAGAGTCATTGACACTAGAGGGGTGAGTGGTCAGCTTGAGGCACCAGTTTCTTTACCTACAGGATAAGTGCTTCCCTGTTCGCGATACAGTAAAATCTTCGATATCTGGCACCCCGTGACCAAAAGTTTGCCGGGTATCGCAGTTTTCCGGGTATCAAAATATTATACCTAAAATGATTCTTAGTGTACTTAGCAACATCATGGGGAGACCTAACCACTTAACTTGTCACTTTAGATCCTGTCCTGTTTTCCATGCTGCACTTTCTGGTCCTTTTCACCACTACTTACGTAACACGGAGCACACATAATGTAAAAACACACCAGTGTTCAACTCTTAATCGTCATATACACAACACTTACATACACACTTTTTTGTCGCCATTCTCGCTGTTCTTTCACGTAATTTTAACTGTTTCAATTTTAATATTAATATTAATTTTTAATGGATCTCTTTATAAATTTGATGTTTAATAGAGATTTCCGGATAATCCAATACCGGATATCTCAGATTCTGCTGTAAATTGGGGAAGAGGAACATAGACTGTTCAGACCCATTCGGAAAGAGAAGAATTTCTTGTCCGTACTAAAAACCCATCATCATTCTCTCGGCCGTCAATCCTATAACGTAGCCACTCCACCGACTGGGCTATTCCGGCCGTTCCTTAACAAAAACACTATTCTCTGTGATGTGACATCCTGTTTGGAGATAAAGGTAAAGGTGCAGCAATTCATGTAGAGGTCTGGACAGGCCCTGACTATTCCAGGAGGTTGAGGCTCCCAGATTTCAAGACGATCGGTACATGAATGCGGTAGGTTTGTCATCCCTACGCACCGACCGCCTTTACCCACAGAGAACATTCCTGGTACTCATTTCCGTTAGCGAGTGAGTCGACCCCAGGGCCATAGTTCGGCCGGAAGGATTATGTCAATGAAAAATTGTAATGACACCATCGGGAATCAACTTGTTTGGAGGAAGGGGGGTCAATCATTATCATTTTACACGGAATTAGAAGAAAGCTTTATTCATTTCGTGACCGTGATTACCTGAAAACTCTTCGCATATCAGAATTATTAGGCACGGATATTTATATCGTGCCTGTAAATGTCGACGCTTTAAAATATAGATCTGAAGTGTCGTTTACTGTGGTTCCGTGCAGCATGATAACATTGCAGTTACCACGTCTATAATACCACAAATGTAGCTGGAATTTGATAACATTACAGTTACCACCTGTACAATACAACAAATATAGCTGAAATTTGATAACATTATAGTTAACACGTTTATAATATCACAAATATAGCTGGAATTTGACAACTTTACAGTTACCACATGTATAATAACAAAAAATGTACCTGAAATTTGATAAAATTATAGTTACAACATTTATAATACCACAAATGTAGCTGAAATTTACGTACAAATTTTCAAGGCATTATTGTGATGACAGAGAAGTTACGGTCGGGAAAGTAAGAAAGGCACTGCCATATACCGCGTACTTTGCCAAATAGGCACTAACTTGTATGAGTTGTTGAAAACCTTATTCAGGAACTCGGGAGATCTTATTCAAACTTGACTTCGTCTCATACATGTTTTGATGGAGACTCTATCTTTGTTTGGCGTTTCTTTTTTTAAAAGTGGCAGCAAACGTCTTGTACGGCAGAATAAGTTGCTTTCTCACGTAATTTGATTTCCACGTGATAGAACCCAAGTTGTTCCCTTCCACGCCATCTTGAGGCTGCGAAAGCATGCATAATGCATCATTTCTTTGAGGATTTCCTGGTACATCGATCACTTAAGCAGGGTTCCAGAGAGATATATCTTATACACAGTCTTTGCTCCTTTATGGAGGATTTTCCACTTCTAGAAACACACACACACACACACACACACACACACACACACAAAAGCTTTAAATTCAAATAGCCTTCATTTTTTTTTTTACTTCACAACCGGAGAAACAGAAATACGAAAAACACGTATCATAATTTAAGGTAAAATGCGCTTCTATATTTTATATGTTGAATACCGTGCATATTTTTACACTGTTAAGACAGACCAACAAATACGCACACTGTTTACAATTATATATTTGTATCAGTGTCACCCCTACATGTTTCGGTTTCAAGCCATCGTCAGAGGCAGACCGAGAAAGAGTAAATTTTCTTTATTTAACTGTAATGATTTGGGTGAATGTGAATTGTCACAGACTGGGACACTGGATTGCTTCTTAAATGAAATACTGTATGATTTTAGATGCAGAACGGAGCCTGTAACCTTTGGCTCTCCCTGATGATGGTGGCTTGACCGCCGAAACATGTAGGGGTGACACTGATACAATTACATAATTGTAAACATTGTGCGTATTTGTTGGTCTGTCTTACCAGACTTGCATATTTACAGTTATTTTAGAGCTAATATTTTTTTTTACATAAGCAACTTGTATCTCGAAAGGAAAGCCCACAGTTCCCGTCAGACTCCTTTCATATACACCGAGGAAAAAGCACATGAGGCACAGGCCGTTCCTGGCGGTCATGCTGTGTAAGGCATCTCGATTACTGGGATCGCAGGTTCGAATCCCGCTTAGGGCGTGGATGTTCGTCTGTTGTTTTAGTTGTGCGTTTTGTAGGTAGCGGTCTCTCCGACGAGATGATCACCCGTTCAGAGAAGAACCACCGGGTGTGGTGAAGCCTAGGCCCTAGTTGGGCTCTTGTCCTCCTCCCAAAGGAATATGAGGCACAGTTACTAAATAAAACAAATATATGGAAGAAAGTTTATTTTAAAACTACAGCAGAAAGTAAACACATTCAGCTTATGAATATGTTTAAAAAAGATGTATGAAAATTTATAAAATGCTCACAAAAGTACGTGAGGACTGACTTGCACAATAAAACCTCTAAATAAGGTGGATTGGATAGATCCACGTATGGTGCATGTAGCTGATAAAACTCTTCTCAAATGTGCTCTTATCCAAACACTCTTCTACCAGGTTACAGGATTAGAGCACTTATAAACAGGTAAAACATAAAAGCTTTACCTTCAACCACTGCACCAATTACGCTTGTATGTGAAAGGCAACTGCACGGATTATTTGTTCCACAGGCGCGACAGCCCTTCTTGGGGCCTGGGTCCTCTCATTGTCGACACTTATGATCACACTCAGTTACACCACACTCGGTAGGACTCCTCTGGACGAGTGATCAGCCCGTCGCGGGTACCTCTACCTGACAACACACAAACACTTGCAAGAGAGCGACATCCATGCCGCTGGTGGGACTCGAACTCACAGTCCCAGCAAGCAAGCGGCCACTGGGATCGGCACTGTACGGTATATGAGTAACATTAATGTATAAACTGGTAAGAATTTTGCTGATAAAGCACAATAATAATAATAATAATCATTATCACGGTAAGTAATAGTAAATATTTCCCTGTGCATAATTCAGTACCAAAGTTAACCTGAATTAGATCCAAAGACTCAGTTCGAATAGCGCAGTAAACGCTTTTCGCGTCAGTTATAAAAACCAGTAATTTATTGTTGTATAGTGAAATAATTGCTGTTTGTTCTAAAGAATAAAATCCCTCTGTGAACAGAATTTACTTGAAGTTTTCTAATGTCAGTAATATTAACACGTAAAGTAACCACTGTGCCGGCACAAAGGGTTAAGCACCACGTCGCGAAGGCTTATGACAGATTGGGTCTTCCTTCAAATAAATATTACTGATATAAGGACATTTTTGTGTCACATACCACTAATGAAACCTGAATTAATTTATGATGTCCGTTGACTTCTACTCAGTGCGTGGGGTTTACTTGTTATGCAAGATGATGCGTCTGGGTTGGCAGATAAATTCTTATCGAGGGTTTGTGATTAGTGATTTGTGATTAGTGGTCGCGATGTCAGAGGCCGATCATTAGATGCTACAGCCAGCGTCTTCCCGACGATGGCGTCATTTTTCGATTTTGTGAACACTTTTGGAATTTCTGTTCGAAGACTAATCTCAGTAGACTCACATATTTACTGCTGAAGGGAAGTTAGACAGTCTTACAGTCATTGAACATAAATTCAATAAATGCTGAATATTGAAGTCTTCTGGGACCATGGGCCGTGTAGACTAGTGCAAATTTGCAGACGTTTCGAATGACTTACTTACATTCTTTATCTTAACCGTAAAGGAGTCCAGGACTTTCAAGATATTTTTAAACTACGCGAGATTCAATTTTCTGACATCGTAGTTGCTGCAGATACCATTTCCCAGGTGTATACAATAAACACATAATTTTGTGGGCAGCAGCTTTCCTCGTACTCCTTATCTCTGGAAATCATATGACATTTTGGAAATTATTTAGAGTTGTACATGGCATAATATCTCAAAATACAGTAACACAGTAATACGGCTTTGAGAAAATCAAGATCTCATTGAATGTGTTTATCGATAAGAGATATCGTTATGTCCTCGATTTAGAATTTCAGATATATTTTAATTTTTCTGGTACATAACTGAATTTAGCTTTACGTATAAGGATGGCGTAAAAAACAACGCCAGCAATTCACCCTTTCATGGATATACGCCACAGTTTGATTTTCTGAAATGACGTCCATGCCACCTTTTACAAAACTCGAAACCTGTGGTTATATAAGGAATTTTTTCTGCGAATGTTGAGAATATGATATCCTTCACAGTTAAAGAAAATAAAGCCACATACGTAGTTTGAAAAATTTGTTACGTAGCAACTTTTTAAATCACGTGACATAAAATACAGCTGTTTTAATACAGTAAACGGAATATGTACAAGATACGTTAACAACTATATATTTGACTTTCGAACAAATAATGAACACAGGAACATAATTAAAGAAGGAACTTGAAAAACATAAATTTTAAATGATGAGTTACATGGCATTCAATTTTTAGGATAACAAGATATAATACAGAACGTATAAAAACCAAACTGACACGTCAGTCTAAGAGAAACACAGCCTTCATCATATAAGGCACACAGACCACAAAATGTTACTTGCTTTGTTGCAATTCTGATAGTACCAGGCTCTACACTTAACGTATATAATCCAGCCATTCCTCTTCTTTCTGACACAGTACTACACTCTGCACTCACCGCAATGCCCCTCACCTTTCTTCCCGTTGATTCTGATTTTTTAGCTAATGACTTGTGATTCCCTTTGTTTCAAAGAAAGAAACAACTTTCCTGCTGTGAAAAGCAGAGCTCCAGTAAAGCGTGTTGGTTCTATGTTCATAGTTCACCTGCTGTTTTCTGATATTCTTGTCGTTTCGGGTGATGGAAGAAGGTCTTGCACAGACTGTGATTATGATAATATTGCCATGATGGTTGTTATGTATCGTCCTCCGGTCTCAGAAGAGCTAACTTAAAATTCGGAAACAGCACTGACTTACGGCACTGACGCAGAACTCTCAATTACGGGGCAATCAATTATCTGCCATCTTTCACCACTCTTAAGGTCTGCGAAATTTGCCTTAGTCCGCCCAAATATTAACCCTTTAAAGACGAAACGTAATCTGCTTTATATAAAGACTGTGCGTACCGCGCAGTAAACACTTTCAACCTCGGTTGTAAAAAAACGAATGAGTTGCTGATGTTTACGGTAAAAGTTGCAGTTTTTTTTCGATATATGTACAAAACACATAGACACGATTTGAGCACTATGGAGAATTACTGAATTTTGAACTTGATAGTACGTAAAGTTACCGCTAGGCTTTAAAAGGTTAATATTTGCAGCTGCCATCATGACATAAATTTTCTCCCAGCTGGAACACAGGCTATCATCCACACGAAGAGGTCATTACTGGGGTAACCTTCAGTGTCTATATAGGACAACTGTGCCTTTGACAATATTTTAGGGACAGATTTAGGTGTGAGTAAGTGGAGGTAAAATTGTTACGTCTAATTTTTAAGTACTCCATCCCCGTTGTGTTTTAAAAATAATCTAAGCTATATCAGAAACTCCGTCACAGCCAATATATTTCATTCAAATGTGCATATATTTAGTTGAAATAAATATACCCTAATTTGAATTAAACATATTGGTTGTGTTTAACTGAATCTGTTACACATCCTAAATTTATCTTATTTCTGGCTGAATCAGAAACTCGTTTATTCCTGCTATTTGGCTACGAATATATTTAAAATTTAAGAGCTTCCACACATAATATTTACGTATTCTCTATCTTTCGCATCCAACATTTACAACACAAAAATTTTCTGTGGAAAGAGTGGCACATTTATCTAACCTTGTAATGCTGCTGCTAGATCCCTGGCACGTACATAACTTACGTGAATTAATTTCACCACAAGCAGCTTTACAACAATTGCCCTCAGTGTCAGAAACTTAGTAATATGTTCCATTTAATGTGTTCCATGTCCGTGCACTATATCATACAAAACGCTAATCACCAACAAATGCACAGAGAGAGTTTTATCATCAATCGTAACACACTTCTACATGTTTCGACCCTGCTGGGTCATCTTCAGGGAGAACTTTTAGTTATCTTTACACTAAGGTTGCACTTTACAGTTGAGTGAGAATGTGCTGTTGACTGTGCACTGCGTTGTTTTTGGAGGCGTGAACACAGCCAACAGCACATTCTCACTCAACTGTAAAGTGCAACCTTAGTGTAACGACAAGTAAAAGTTGTCCCTGAAGATGACCCAGCAGGGTCGAAACATGTAGGAGTGTGTTACGATTGATGATAGAACTCTCTTTGTGCATTTGTTGGTGATTAGTGTTTTTGTATAATATGTTTTATGTTATTCATTTCCGTGTATGTGGTGAATATAATAAAACACAGCCAACTTATGCACAGTATTATCAAATTACATAAGATGTGCACCTTATGCAATTTGATATAGCTCCCTTGATAATGGCGTAGTTACTTGCCGAAACATGTCGGGGAGAAGATGAACAAAAAATACAATTAAATAAAGAATAATACTGTGCAGAAGTTGGCTCTGTTTTGTTACATTAGTAATACGTGTTTGAGTGAGGTGTAACGCGTTGTTGTGTCTGGAACAGCTGGAGATTTGTTGCTGGCAGTCCATAGTCTGTGGCCACGCGCACGACCCTCAGAATTTTAGTAATATTAATACGTATGTCATTATCACGGCGACAAGTGTCGTAGGCGCCTCCACCCTTACCGGGAATTGAAAAATATTCTTCCGCCTCTGCTGGCAATTTTATCATACATTTAAGTGCAGGCCTCAGAAATCACATTTCTTTTCCCCACGCGCCACTTACTGCCGCGTTCGTTTATTATACACGGTATAGACATAAACTTGTCTTGTTGTTAAGTAAGAGTCCTTACGTGGGCTGGCAGGAATATGCACCAGTTCGTTTCCCGTAAATGTTAAGAGATTTTTCCCTTTTCCTAACACTTCAAACAGAGCTTGAGGCCCAAACTGTCACGTGATAATCAGTGCCAAATACTTCTTTCGTCACAATAAAGTGGACAAGGCGTGAAGCTGGCTATTCACTTCATCTGCTGGAAAGCAAGAGTTACTGGAGCCATACCTCCATTTTCCATATGTCTCCATGGCAAACACACAAACAACTACTGCCTTAAATAAAAATACATAATGCACACACGCTGGTATAGATTAATCTTTCAAAGCCTAGCGGTAACATTACGTACCACCAGGTTTAACATTAAAAAATTCTACGTGGTGCCTACATTGCGTTTATGTGTTTTGTACGGATCTCAGAACAAACAGCAACTTTTGCCTTATAAAACATTAACAGATTGGTTTTTATAACCGAAGTGGAGAGTGTTTACAGCGCGGTACGCACTGAGTCCTTATATAAAAGAGATAAGCTTCGTCTTGAAAGGGTTAATATAGTGCCAACCAAGTACAAAAAACAAATTTCGCGAAAAGTTTTATTCCAAAAATCACTGGCTGCCACTAATATAAAAGGCTTACCTAGGACAGACCACATTGAGTGTTGTGGTCCACTGCATTACGCTTCTAGTTAGCCACCTTCATGTTTATTGAAGAAGAATAGCCGCATCCGGCAAGGTCTGACCTGTTTAAATGATCCGCCATTCCGTTTTAAAGTAGATGAACTGGAATGGATGTGATGGAGAGCAGCGGGTGTGTTCCCAACAACATGGCAGCGAGCGGTACAGTCGGGTTAGCATGCAAAATGGCCGATATAAGCAATGCTACAAAGCTCCTATCGTAGGAGCAGTCCTTGAGCATTCGGAGGGTTCAAGACTAAATTTTTCGCCTCTTTCTCAACGCCACACGTGGAGTCCACGCATACTGGACTATAGCCCTATGTGAAGTGAGCTGTCAGGTTTATCCTTCTGCTGCTTTTGCCCTAGGAATGAGAAAATGAACCCATTGTATACGAGAATGGTTAGTGTCCTGCTGTAAACTTCTGGTTAAAAGGATTAGCAATATTCCTTCCATCTTCCGACTGCTCAGTTTCCTATCCATCCGGCTACCGACACCGCCCAGGTTTACATTTGTAAATGCCTACCGATCTGAGGCGTCAGAACCCAGAATACAACTATCTAACCTCCTCGCAATAATCGTTCACGTAGCAGGAAATGCCACTATCAGTGTTTACCTATTACAAATCTTCACAATTTCAGGTAAGGTAACTGAAAAGCCACTAATTTCTGTAGCTACCTGAAACACAATAAAAATACAGAACACGTTAAGTAGCCTACTGTATGAATAGAAACCAAATTATGAAGGACCCTATAAGCAGCCTTAGCAGCAATTTATTTTGAAAATCTGCCCACTTTTACGTACGAAATACACAATCAGGATACACACCAATTTTACTTTAGGTAACTCTCCATGGAGCAGAGGCCTTCTTCAGAAGCTAACAGTTTCTCAGCTAGTCAAGAAATTCTTCGCATTTTATGGAACCCGCAGGTTCATTACAGCATTCACAAGAACCCGCCACCTGTCCCCATCCTGAGCCAGCTCAATCCAGTTCATGCCCCATCCCACTCCTTGAAGATCCATTTTAATATTATTCTCCCGTCTATGCCTGAGTCTCCCAAGTGGTCGCCTTCCCTCAGGTCTCCCCATCAAAGTCCTGTAAGCACCTCTCTTTTCCCCCTACGTGCTACATGCACCGCCCCTCTCACTCTTCTCGATTTGATTACACGAATAATATTTGGTGATGAGTACAGGTCATTAAGTTCCTCGTTATGTAGCCTTCTCGACTCCCTTGTCGCCTCGTCCCTCTTAGACCCAAATATCCTCCTCAGCACCCTATTTTCAAGCACCCTCAGTCTTTGCTCCTTCCTCAGTGTGAGAGACAAAGTTTCACACCCATACAAAACTAGAGTTCTGTATACCCTAATCTTTGTGTTTTTGGATAGCAGCCTGGAATACAAAAGATTCTGCACCGAATGAAAGCAAGCATTCCCCGACTTTTACTTTAGGTAAAACTATCACCTTATATGCCCGGAGAGGCGCTTAGGGCTCCAGGAGTTTGAAGATCGCAGAATTTCTAGGCGATTGGCCTATAGCCTCCAGCAGATACCTCTGGTTCTCCAGTTTTACTTACTAATTAATATTTCAGCGATGTGATAAGATCAACACTGATAATTCACACGGAAGAGGATAAACTGTTAAGTCGAAACACATAGTAGAAATAATCATGCTACATACAACTGGTCCTAGGCCCCCTCAGCGTCCTGTAAAACTGGCACCCCTTCTCTTCCCGTGGGGAAAGGGGCCTGAGCCTGGGGAAGGCCATCCACCCCTCTTAGCGCTGTGGTCGATTACCGGTAGAGCTACACCTGTGTGCCTGCACGGCATATAATGGGGCAGCCTTTATGTTTCCGTACACCTGGCGTGTTTAAAGTAATGTGTCTGTATGTAATACGTGAGATACACAGGAATGGAATGACTCTGCTTGCGAATAATATCTTCTCTTTATTTAACGGCCAGGAACCAAGCTCCTTTCAGACAAGAAATGTCTAAAATTAAGCATTCAATTTTGTATGCGCGTAATATTTAGAAGCGAAAACGTGAAAGAAAGTCTTTCTTAAGTTAAGCCGCAGTTGATACGCTTAGTCTATCATGGCCGTTTTTAGACGACTCCGAAAACTGCGAAAAGTGACTATTAATTTCAGCTGCCTGCCTGCCTGCCTGTCCGTCCGTCCGTCCGTCCGTCCGTCCGTCCTTCCGCATAGAACAACTCGGCTCCCTCTGGAAGAATTTTAATGAAATTTTATGTTTGAATGTTTTTCGAAAATCTGTCGGGAAAATTTAGATTTAGCTAAAATACAACAAGAACAACGGGTACTGTACACGAAGACCAATACACATCTGTGATCATATGTTGCTCAATTCATTTTGGAACGAGAAATATTTCAGACAAATTTGTAGAAAAATCGAAATACACATTGCATGTTCAAAACCCTTTTTCCGACATCGTGCCGTTTGTGAGATAATGTGGAAAAATATAATAGAGCTAGACAGGCCACAGATGACAAAATAATACGACACGTGCACTTTGCATGCTGGATAACTTAAGCTACAAACACACTCAGTGTACGAAATATTTACTGCTTTTCCGCGACAATAATTGTTAGTCTAAAGCGCCTCGATGTTACCTCATAAGCACATCTCCTGCCTTCTAACAGTATTATTGCATTCAGACGCAGCGGACCTGAACAGACGAGCCACGCTGTATATTGCAATGGCTTACAAAGTTCCAAAACTTTTACACTGAAGGTAATCCAACATTATTTTCAAATCTGCAAAAAGGATTCACGTTCCAGTCATATTTAAAAGCTTGTGTAGGTAAGAGTTTTGCCACTCTGTGGGGGAAAATTTTATAAACGTTATTTTCTGATTGAAAGTTGGAAGAAACAGTTAAAATGAAACGAGGAACATTTGCGTTTTGGGGTAATTTTTTGACTGGTCATTAATGTATGGCTGAGTCAACCCCATCCTCTTTCTAGTCATTTTTATGTTGAAAATATCTATAGTTTGAGTTCCGTGCCAAGAATATCCGAATTGGCCTTATTTTCTTTCTGAAATACCAGCAGCACCTAGAACTTACTTGCTGCGAACTTTAGGATTCTGGTATACGACGCCGTGCAGTTTGATAAACGCGTAACAACAATGAAAAATTGTGATGTGTTTATCACCTGCATGGCGTCACGCTCCTGAAGACGACCACAATCCCACTGATGTCAATCCCTGATTTCTCACCGTTTAACTTCCCCTTCCGCCCCCCCCCCCCAGGTGGTATCATTACTCTACAGTAAGGCCTACATGGTTTACCACTACACATTTTGAGGTTTTACTGCCTTATGTCCATATTAAAGCCTCTTGATTTTAACTGGAACACAGAGACAGCACACTCCTCCAAAGTATTACCCACATAATAACGCTACGAGATGTAAGAACTCAGAAAACACCTTCTGGATTTCTTTTAATAGTTTCCCTAAAACTTCTTACATTCACGAAGTAATATAAATTCTTCAATCTTATCTACAATACTCAGTCATTCACTTTATTGGCGTAGCATCACAAGATTCATTGTAATATATAAAGTTAAATATCCAGTTTATTAGTTTTTCAATCAAATATGCATTATCACGTATGATAAGTCTAATACAGAGTAAAATTTGGTATCAGTAAATAATAAAATTCTTTTTTTCAGGTCATAAAGCCTGCCTGTTAAAGGAAAGGAATTCTCTTCGTTATTAAATATGAAAATATTTCTCAAGCAAAGTATAAAATCCAACACATAAAATTCCTACTTATAACAACAGTTCCCAAAATGTCAAGAGTAAAGGTAGATACACCATGCTTCATAAATTTTCTAAAATATATTACAGTGCCAAGCTCGAAACGGACAAAGCACTAAATACAATCTGCAGACGAGAAGGAGGCAGACATCTCCATCACTTGTTCAGCCCGGTCATTAACGTGTCAGTCTGCGGGGCTTCAGAGCAATACGTTACAGATGAGCGACCCACTACACCCCACTTACACCAGGGAGCTTGAGTGGTGTTTCTTTCCTCGAAGTGATAACCCGTGCTTCTCTTACATTGTCTGTCCTGTACTCGAGAGAAGTATCATTCTTGATGGTAGCGAAAAAAATTTACCCATAACGTAGAGGACATTAGAAATATTCCAAAGGATCGCGAAGAGAAACCTTAATGCTTAAAGTACAATACCTACATAGAAAACATCTTCAACAGTCCGTGCTGGCCTTCGAGAGACCATACGCTGACAAGACACCAGTAGCACTTAAGTAATGACTCTATAGAGAAGTAAGAGCTGCACAGCCCTGTGATACGGAGTAGGGTATTGTCACAAGGTGCTTAAAAAGACACAGTGTCTGTCAGGTGAGACACACAACAGAGGGAAGGCGTAACACAAAGTGGAAAAGATTTACGGAAGGGAAGATAGACTGATTACGTTCGAAGAACGCTATATGGAACTTATGTGAAGGGTTTAGGAACATCTGAGAGGAAAGGAGTTGGAGGGAAATGTGCCTTGGTTCTAGTATAAGCAGTCAGAAGGGAATTTAAGAATATAAGCCTATATAGCTATAAGAAATATCATGGGTTTCAGAGCCTAATTTTCACTGTCGAAAGACTAATTTTTTTATATTCTCAAAAACTCACCCTGGAAACCTTGCACAAGAAGTAATATAACCAATTAATTACACTTTGTACATAATATGTATCCACAAATTACAACAAGCTTGTGCATTCTCCGTCCTCATATTCCTAACCGTAGAACAAACACACGCGAGGGTACTGTGGCGTTATAAGGCATCATGTGCTTACAGACTCGATGAAAATCAGGTAAGTGGTTCAAATGTTTAAAGGGGGGACACGGAGGGAGCATCGTGAGCTCATAGGAAACTTCCTTTCCGTAAGTAAAGAAAGTATGCTAAAACTCTGAAAGTTGAAGGAGAGGTAAGCCTATTAAGTTACAATTTATGTAAAATCTTGAAAGACGCAATGTCTTTGACGGCTGACAGAAAGTGTCGCTTCTTACCGATAGGCCACCAGTTTACTCAGGATGAATCTACAATATTCTTGTATGTCCATTAACCCCATCTATCAAAGACATGAAATTGGCTTCATGAAAGGGGGAAAAAAAGGTTAAACGCAGAACACACGGAAGAAGAATTTTGCTTATTACACGCGCAGAGGCAATACAGATCACAGATAGATACGGATTATTTATTCCTGCTTTTATGTCCGTAATAGACACAGTGGCAAATTCCAGTGGCTTGTATAATTAATTCAGGGTCACAATAGTACCGCTAACAATCTTCCGTTACTGATCGTCTCTGCACTCAGTGCAATCAAACGGTCGGCCCATCTGAATCTACGGCGGTATCTGTGTGTGTGTGTGTGTGTGTGTGTGTGTGTGTGTGTGTGTGTAAAATATTGCGGCTGTTTGTGTGTGAATTAAAATTGGCGATGACAGGCGTGACCTTTTAAGCTATCTTACCCATTTTACAGTAAATTAAATTACATTTAAATACCTGCAACGATAAAAAATATAAGCTGGTGAAGTAATTAATATAAAATAGGAAAAAGAGGAAAAATGTTTGGAAATATAGGATTACTTTTATTTTCGCACAAATTTGACGATAGGAGGAAGTGTAAATAAGTAATTAAATAAATTACCAGTCAGATTTCCTGCCTGAAGAAGCCTGCTGTATATTCCCACCAAAAGAATTCTCTCACACATCTCCTGTAAGAATTGGCTCTTAGCAACATTGAAGATTTTTCAAAATTTCATGTCAAATCCTGAGACAAATTTCCCAGTCCTCGGCTCAATGGTTTATTAGCTGATAAAAGAAACGTTATAAAAAGTGAAGTCGATGGAATTTACAAAATTTGTGAAAACATTTCCACCCGTCTTTTATGTGGCAGTCGTGTAATTCATACCCAATAAGTTCCTAGGACTGTAATTTTGACATTACTAAAGGAAGGAAATTGACAGTTATGAAAGCGCTATACAATTTAATGACATGCACTTTGTACCGTGCATCACAGAAATCCAGGAAGTAGTTACAGAACTGTGAAGGGGTCATTACACAGACGGACTTTCCCAGGATAAGACAAACATCTCATCTGCAAGTCTAAAGACATTAAACATGTATCTGACAAACACCTCTTCTTCTAATAACACTGATCTGAGTAATTATTATTGAGGCCTTTCTTACGTAGTGAAGATAGTGCCCTATACCAGATAGCCTTCGTAATAGCATTTTACCCACAATAAAAAAAACCTATATAGAAAATTTGTAATTGTTTATGTGGAGGTCATGTCTGTACGTGTGTGTCTGTCCGTCTGTCTATGATGTTGCATTAGCATCTAAAATATTGCAAAGGGTATCTCACAATTCCAATCTTACATAAAATCGAAAAAATATCACATTGTACAAGGGGCCTACATGAATTCTTTGTGCACTTCTAAAGTAGCTCAGACATGGTTTTCTAAATGTTTATCTGAGTGAAATGTGCGTAATACGGACGTTTTAAATAGCATGAACACACGGTTCTCTTTCGCCGAAATTACGAACTCTCGAGCAAATAAGTACAGAGAAATTTCTTCAGTAAGCCATGTAATTAGGCAAAGTCTTGTGGATTCACTCTGATAAGATTTTACATTGGAGATCCTTGCAATGTTTTTAACGTTGTGTGTCCCTCTGTGTGTTTTTCTGTAAATCAATATCCGTATCTGTAAAACTGTAGCAGAAATCAAACCTTTAATCACACTAACTCATAAATAATTTCTCTCACCCCTTGTACATTTTTATGCACGCAAGGTAATAAACCTCAAAAAGCAGGGTACATTAATTTGAGTTGTTTTGAATGTGTACTTCTAGCAGTATTTGCCTGCCTTATTGTATTAACAAGGCATTAATATTTTCTCTAGTCTCCTGTAGACAGAAATTAAGAATAGCGTGGCTCAGCCAAGGATTTGTAGCCCTTAGCGATTGCTGGCGAAACCTCTGTATCGAGCGAGTTAGAATTTGTTTTTGACTTCAAAAGCATTTCACTGGATTTACCCTTCAGTAGACAGGAATATTTGTTAAATCCTTGCGCACGATAGACGTCCCACATGGGCTACAACAGTAATAAAGTTGTCATACCATGAAAGCCTGGCATGGTGTCTATTTAATTATACCTCCCACGTCAACTTTCCCATGAAGTTCTGTAATTTTCCGGTCAAGCGCCCTTTATGTATTAATGGCCTATTTCTAGTGTGCTGACCGTATGAATTGTCATATTCCTTACACAGTATGGATACCAATTTTATGAAGTCTTTCAGCACAATATTGCCATAAAAAATCTCTAGAAATTTGTCTTACTACAAAGTACACATAGAAAATCTCCATTAATTAAAAAACTTTTTCCTTCTTTTAAGTTATATTTGAATGAAGGTTAAAATATGTAACTGTAGGAAGGTCTGTCTTATCAAACAGAAAAGATAAGGATTGGCTGCCAAAATTTCCCCTCCGCTTTGTGACGATAAAATAAAGCATATAGGTAATTAACACCGATAAGTGAAAGACAGATCTAAATTTTTTCATCTGTTAAAAAGCAGTGCTTTAAAATTTGATGATCCATGTTACAGAAGAACTTACCAAATTTGACCTACATAGCTCTCCAAGAGCACAAAGTTTGAGTACCAAAGCCCACCATTACCTGATAAGATCTTTTAAAAGTCCTTCTGTCAACCACAGCATTTCTTCCAATAACTAACCAACTAATTCCATGAAGAAGAGTTCTTCTTGAGAAGCTAACAGATCGTCAGTCACAATCTTGCACGCATTTTATGGAACCCGAAGGTTCATTACAACATTCACAGGAGGCCACCGCCAGTCCCTATCCTGCGTCACACTAATACGTTCAACGCACCAATTCCAGTTCTTGAAAATCCATTTTAATTTTATACTCCCTTTACGCTTAGGTTTAATGAGTGGACTATTTCCTTCCAGTTTTCTCACCAAAACTCTGTAGGCACCACTTCTCTGTCCATACATGCCATATGCTCCGCCCATCCCTATCTTGATTTGATAACCCGAATAATGTTTGGTGAGGTGAAAAGCAACGAAGCTTTTCATTACGCAGTCTCCCACAGCACTCTATTACCTCGTCACTCTTATTCCCAAATATCTTCCTCAGCCCCCTAATCTGAAACACCCACAGCCTATAGGTGCACGTCATATAATGGACCAAATCTCACTCTGTACAAAACAAGAAGAAACTTATAATTTTGGATATTTTTCCACTGACAAGTTTTAAAATATAATCAAGTCCGGTTACAGGATTATTCTACACAAGTTTTATGGGAAAAATTCAACATATCAATAGGTCCGTAACGTTTACAATCATGCTCCTAAGAACAGGCAAGCCGCAGTCCTCGTCCAGTATTCACGTACACAACCGACATGAGTTATACAGATATACATCTTACCTTAATGACAGAACAAGTGTTTGAATTTAGTAATGTTTATTTCGTCCACTGGTTTATTTTTACGGGAACACAAAGGTCATTAGGAGAAAGATAGAAGCGCTACCAAAGCTATTAAAAATAAGGCAAAAGTATTAATCAAAGGGAAAAACTGTCACCAGGGAAAAAATTTTAATGACGGTGTAGCTAACAAATCCCTCTAAAATATTCAAAATTCTAAAATCTACGAACACTTAAATATTGATAAAAATCTCGCGCAGTTTAGGGCATATCAAATTTTAGAAAAGCCTGCTGTTTTTCGGTTCATAATCTTTCATTATTCCGACTACTGTCCATGAAAGCAAAACTGCTTATACAGCAACCAAGGCCATGTCAAGGGACGGAATTATGCAGACGTTTTCTCTGTAGGAAAGGGAGGATAATAATGTTAGGGCACTCTTAGGTGTGACGTCGTGTGGTCTGGTAAAGAAGTGGCTTACATGACATCTGCGCTATTCTGGGTTATTATTCAGCGTCAAAAGTCGAATGGGAATATTTACCGACGTTTCGGGACAACGTATCGGTCCCATCTTGACCCTTGGAGATGGAATAGACACGGTGTCCTGAAACTTCGGTAAAGAGTTACCATTCGAAGTTGCGTAATAACTCAGAAGAGCGCAGATCCAATCAAAAGTGCGACGGAAGCTTGAAATTGCGGACGGTAGAGAAGTACTACGGTGCAATACTTAAATGTCACAAATGTGGAGACAGTTCGGTGCATAATTGTACTGGGCTCATTAAGAAATATCCGTATTATGTGAGGAACTAAATGCATACATACACGTGCATTACAAATATATATTAATGACATACATACATAAATACATACATACTTACATACGTACATACATACACACGTATGTACGTACGTACGTGCGTGTGTACATACATACATACATACATACATACATACATACGTACATACATACATACACACGTACATACATACACACGTACGTACGTACATACGTACATACATACATACGTACGTACATACGTACATACATACATACACACACACACACACACACACACACACACACTGCTGCCAACATTACGACACAGCTGGTCTGAAGACAGGCTCCCATTTTCCTTGCAAGCTATAGAGCAGTCCAGCTCACCTTTCGTATCGGACGGGCAACTTCAGCAAAATTTCGTTTTCATGCTGGCAACATGAAATTCAATATGTAGAATGAATAATGAAAAAATGTAATTATAAAGACATGTGTTATTTTACCAGTAGATGTTTCTGTACATCACGCGCACTAGAAGTGTACTAAAAATAAGAGAAAAAGTTTGTTACAAAACAGGAATTCACTACATGGGTTTGTGTGTACCTAACTGTAGCACACTTTTACAAAACAAATGAGTGATGTAATTCAGTTTTTGTAAATTAACAGTTTGTACATCTTCAAAATATTTTCGTCTTTCTATTTTGACTTTTCCAGGCCAAGAACAAAAAAGACTTTTTCTCGTTTCAAATGCTTCCGCGGGCAACATAATGCTGTGCTGGGACGACATAGCGTCCTCGAACTACGGCTTGAACGGACTGACTCTGGAGCTTTTTCATCATCGGTCTTTGGATGCGAGAAGGAAGGAAGGAAGGAAGGAAGGAAGGAAGGAAGGAAGGACGACAGGAAGCTACTCTATGTGCTTTTACAATCCACAATATGCAACAAAGCCGAGGTTCGTGCAAGCGACAGATGCATTTCCTAGTCTAACCTACTCGTCTGTATACTACCAGAAATCTATGCAGGTACCGGGTGTGTTACTTGCATTAACCTGCTTTCACGAGAGGATGAGCTGACTCCACTCACCTTCTTTATACAAACAAAAAAGTTGACGTTTTTCTGATGCTGTGGAACAACAAGCGACATATTTTTTTATAAAGCTGCATTTTATCACGTAGTTAAGTCAGTCAGTAAAGTATCTGGGTAACTGGGTTTGATTCTGGACTTGGACCCACATTTTCTTTTTCACATCTACAACAACTCTGAGGGACACTCAGCGGCCAATCAGTGACTTTACACCTGAGACTGACAAAGAAGTGCCTTGAAACAGACCAATCTCATCTACCGCGTGTCGAGATTGAGAATGATGTGCAAACAGAGCCGGTATCATACCTTATTAGGGGGTATGACGGCAGCAGGTGCTTCAGTAAGTGTTTCTGCTGTGAACTGATAATAGTTAACGCACTACGAGTAAGCAAACGGTAAAGCAATCCCATTACAGGCCTGGACAGACCCTGAGGCTTCCAGGAGGTTGAGGCTCCCAGATTTCTAGACAATCGGCACTTGAAGGTGGTAAGGTTGTCAGCCCTATGCACCGGCCACGTTTACCCCCCAGCCAATGTTCCTGGTACTCATTCCTGTTAGAGGTTGAGTCGACCCCAGGTTCATAGTGCGACCGAAGGGATTATGTCAATGACACCATCAGGAATCGAACCCACGACCTTCCGGTTTGGAGCGCAGTGCCTCAACAAAGTGCGCCACCGCGTGCCCCACTCAGTATGAGTGCTTTCAGTAAACAGATAAAGAATGAAAGAGAAGAAGAAAGGAAATCTAAGGAGTAAATGAAGTAAGATATACAAAATAGACTATCAAATAAAAGAGGTAAACAAAGGAAGCAGTACCTACCACAAAGCTTACTTTAAAAAAAAAGGGACTCACAAGAATACACCATAATATTTTACAAATTGTTTTTACTGAATTGCGACCATTTGGGAGACCCAGGCTTAGATAGGAGGATAATATTAAAACGGATCTTCAAGAAGTTGGATGGTGGCATAGACTGGATTGAGCTGCATCAGGATAGGGACAGGTGGCGGGCTCTTGTGAATGCGGTAATGAACCTCCGGGTTCCATAAAATGCGGGGAATTTCTTGACTAGTTAAGAAACTGTGAGCTTTTCAAAAAGGCCTCCGCTCCATGGAGTTAGTTAGTTCGTTAGTTAGTTAGTTAGTTAGTTAGTTAGTTAGTTAGTTTTTACAGAATTAAAATCCGTACATTATGGTTATGATATTTATGTCGATCTCTTCCTTACGAGATTCTTCTCTATCAACTGTCGGTTTAGTTTTATCGAACTATACCCAACGCATGCAACTGTTTAATTGTGCAGTATGTACTGCAAGTACCTGCACAATTATGCACAATATGCATGACCTGTGACTGAAGAAAAATTTTCAAAAATCCTAGAAATTTCTAAAACGATATTTTCAACCCTTATAAAGATTCAAATTTTCGGATCAAAGTATTGAAGTAAGACATTGCACTAAGGCTCTGATGACGTATTCGTTGAATATTTAGGGGAAATTTTCCAGTGGCATTTTCTTCCACATTGAATTAAATGATAGCCTCTCTTTTTGTATTACTTCAAAATTGTCAATCTGACGTGCATTTCAATTACGAGCGTGACGACTTACGTAGAGGCAGATCACCGAAAATCCAAAAGTTTTCTAAGAAATTTGTTTTTAAACCATACGGTACAATTTAATGTTATATCTAACAACATTCAAGGAAGAATATTTTATTCTTAAAAAAATATGCACAAAACATTATGAGCAAGTAAATTTACTGTGTAGATGTTTCTGCCCTTACCATAGAGTTGCGTACACATACATAAACATTTGAAGGGTAAGATGCGTCATAAGATGTTCCCAGAATGTGTTAATGGAGCGAATTAAACTGTTGAATTTAGACAGAGAACACCCTAAAGCAAATGCTTCAGAATATATTCGATATGCAGACAGAGACGTTCATTATTTTGGACAGACTCGTTGATAGCTTATCGTGAAGCTTAAATTCTTTGTGAATGGAAGGACCTCCACAATGATCGATTTAAAGCTATTCTGATATATGTAACACTGTGTGCTATATATCTTTAAATATAAAACAGACTTAAATATGCGTAACAAAATCTCATAATATTCGCCGTTTTTTGAGCACATAAACTAAACTTTTGGCCATGTTCCTAAAGATACATGCCAGTTTTCGAAGTGAAATTCCCACCTTCCTATCAGTATCGCTTTTCATCGTAAGCTTTTTGAAAATTTTAGTATAAGGAACAAGAATGTATCGGGTTCTTACGTTCAGCGATACCGAGAATTCAGCGACGGTTCATTGGCATACATAACGTTATAATTAGGATAACATATTAAATGAATCACCCTGTATTATTCCATAGAAACGGATATGGTTAATTAATTGACTTGTTTTGTTGCTGAACTTGACGTCTGAACAATAATGTAACTAATGAACTGAAAACCAATACCTGCTGTCAAGTATACGATTTCAAAAGCGGAGAAAGAAAGGTGAAATATCAGGAAAAGCAGGTAAATTCTTGCTATGAAAATACGTGACGTGAAAAACAACAGCAAGTAAGAGTCAGGGGTTTTTTAAATGTACATAATTTTACATTTTAACTTTCAGTGTAACGGTTCGCTACTGAAAAATTATCAGCAGTTCTTCTACATGTAGAGTGCACATGTACCTCTTCATGTGCATGTCTAATTATTAGACCAAACATCACTGTTCATGCAATGACTGACGGGTCCCCTGATGACGGATCAACGAGGTCCGAAACATGTAGGAGTATAGCGGGGTTTCAAATATATTACTGGGAATTTGCGACATTTTTAAGTTCATTTTTTGCTTAATATTAGAAACAAGTGCCAGGATATTAATAATTCCTTACACTCCTACAAACTCTGTATGCTAATCATGGTTAAGCTTTACTGGAGCGTAACAAGGTTAAGTATTCCGGCTATGTCAGCGATAGACATTCCAAAGTTACACAGTGGCACTGGCAGAAACAAAAGCCACATTAGCAATAAAGTGTCATAAATTGTATAGTGTAAGGTTGAAACAAAGTTATCACTAATAAATATGACTGACAATTTATTATTGTCAATTTATTCTAGGTAACAAAATTAGGAAGAACTGCAATTCATGTACGAAGGATCACCGAGAAATTTGCCCTTTCCATTAGTGCGTGGCTTGATATCCTAACAAGAAAGTCACCATGGAAGTCCCGATTCTACTTCATTTGGGCTGGAACAAAGCGAAAGTGTATCGATAAAAGCGAAGAAAACTTTCTGCACTGGAACAAAATTGCGAGATATTTTGTCCCTGTTCCTCTAGACTTCTTAAGCAGAAGTTTCGATTCTGCGTTTTCGAGTTTGCAGAGGCGTGTGCAACACGCTGTGGCATATGTTGAAATGTCACTCAATGTTAGTATATGGGATTCAAACTGGTGCAAGAATCGTAGCTTACTATACACAAACCTTAAACTTAGTGTACCTTCTTTCCAATCAATTTGGGAAAACACTTGTAACACAGAGAACGAACCGGTGTGGAGGCACAAATACAGCAACAATGTCACTGCTGTCCCATTAAGAAAATGGTACCGCCTTGTCAGGGAGGGCTTTCTGGTTTATTATTGTCTAAATATGAAAATTCTTACTTTCAGTTCCCCACATCAATATTGAAGATTCAAGCCCTTCAGTATATGACTCTCTTTCGAATGGTAGTTACTTATCTGTGATTCAGAGAAGCCACATCCATATACCTTCAGGGAAGTAAGAAATAATATGTATTTATCAACCGACTCAGCGTCTGAACCCAGAACGACTGAATTTTCAAGCGAAGCCTCCTTTTAAGCTTTCCTCTAAGCAACGTAGCAGCAAGCACTTTCATGCCGCTGTATCAACAACTCCTAAAATTTTATGTTAAAAATTTATGAATCTCAGTTCCATTTCTATGTCATTCGGTACGAATGTTATGCCACCAGAAGTCAGAGCCATTAAAATTTTTTATGCTGTAATCCAACTTTCTCGCCTGCACATGTTGATATAGAAATAAATTCAGCTGTAGCATACGCCGTAATGATGTTTATTTCATAATCTTTGGCCGAAGAGAAATAATCGGATTTTATTATGGCCATATTCGTGCAAACGGAAAGTAAATATATGGTTACTGGTCGTTTAATAGTTTAAAGAAAACAGCTGGTGGGATCTTAAAATAATGTGAAATTTGTTATGCCGACAGATGTCCTTCTACGACAACAAAATGTGAGGGTCGTGTACGATGTTCTTCACATGTCAAATGTTTGGAATGGCTCTAGTCATTTCGTATGGTGGCAAGTGTATAAAGGCAGGCGACAATTTGCACATCAAACATGTGTATGTTTTTGTTTGGAATATAGCACACAGTCTTATGGATAAGTTGAATTTTTTATTTTATCTTGTCAAACCCTGAAACACGGGACCAAAAAATGGGACAGCCTTTCTTCCGGGATATGATCCACCTTACTAATTAGTTGGTTCCTCATTTTCGAGATAGGTTACTGGTCTCAGTTTTATGGACCTTAAGTTCCACGATTTTAAGACTCTGGGGCACAAGATAACCAAGCTGTCTTGAATAGTGGGGAAACAAATATCCAGTAAGACAGCATCATGTCACATAAAAACTGCTGCCTCAACCGTAAATCTGTGAAGAACTTAAAAATGTACATGTAGCACAGAGCAAATACATATACGCTTCATAATTATCTTTGTTTTTTGTTATTATTTTATCGACTTTAAAATTACATATCTCAAGCAAAAAACGTCTCCAGGGTGCACATTGACTTAGTTTTTCTATCGTTATTTTCAGTGATAATCCTTTTGTACTTTTACAGTAGCATTTTCCTCAGCATGTGCGCAGTGCTCAATACATACTACGTAATTATTATGATAAGCATCCTTCCTTAAGGTCTTATAAATTGCGGGAAAGTCACAACTCTACATTTTTATCTTCCTTCCACAAATATCTAACCTCTTTAATGTGTTCCATGTCCGTGCACTATATTATACAAAAACACTAATCACCAACAAATGCACAAAGAGAGTTTTATCATCAATCGTAACACACTCCTACATGTTTCGACCCTGCTGGCTCGTCTTCAGGGAGAACTTTTTGTTATCGTTACACTAAGGTTGCACTTTATAGTTGAGTAGAGAATGTGCTGTTGACTGCGTACTGCGTTGTTTTTGGAGGCGTGAACTCTCTGTGGTCCCGGC
>BLKM01012228.1:1221293-1242100 GCA_013340265.1 Coptotermes formosanus | reverse complement strand
GCCGGGACCACAGAGAGTTCACGCCTCCAAAAACAACGCAGTACGCAGTCAACAGCACATTCTCTACTCAACTATAAAGTGCAACCTTAGTGTAACGATAACAAAAAGTTCTCCCTGAAGACGACCCAGAAGGGTCGAAACATGTAGGAGTGTGTTACAACTGATGATAAAACTCTTTGTACATTTTTTATCTAACCCCTTTTTTAAGAGGTAAAGTTGTGGATAAGTACTTCAGTCACAAGTAAAGAGCAAAATCTACTTTTTTCTGAAAGGAAAAGCATTTCAATGAGAATATGCAAATTACTTCCATACAGAAATTGTCATTTGTGATTTAAACATGCTTAGTACTAATTTTTATAAACATTAGCTTTGTGCTGCGATTTCTTGCAATAGCAAAACATAAGAGTGACATGCATCGCTCTAACAATGACCGCATACGGTCCTCTTTATTTTGTATTCATAGACAGACAATTAGACAAAGCTTATGGAAGTTTGAACACTTCTGTTGTGAAGGTTTTGGGTTATATTAATGTGTAACATTTAACATGGAAGCCTATGCTTTAAATTGGATTTAATGGGATGTAAATTGAAAGGCGCGAGATAAGGCAGTTTCTTCACACAAGCCATTTTACGTTTCAGGAGGCTCAGTTATAAATCATCCTGAGCCTTGTGTCAATATTCCTATTCGGACACATGCCGCTGTACAAGCGACGAATATGCCAAAGTGGCACTGACTTCGTACAATATTACGAAGGAATTCTTTAAAGATCCGAACCCTTTGAAGCTTTTCCTGATACACGCAATGAAATCACGCTCAAGGAGCTGATATATAGTTCCATTCATTCTTAACATCGGAACTACACAGATGTGAATGATGAGCCTCACGCCCTGGCTGCCTTGCACCCGAGGATATTACACTAATTACCCTTGAATAGAGCCCCTGAATCGGAGTGGACACTTTGAAAGAGAGGCAAATTTCTTGCCAGGATGTTCCAACCCACCATCAATAATATTTTATAATTCTCCGTGTTTATCTTCTAATGCTGTGTTTCTCAATCAACGCTCCCCAGAACATTGTTAGGGGTTCTGCAAGAATTCTTGAAAAAACAAAAATTTTGAAATTTGAAGCACAAGGAAAAATCTCAAATATCTCTCGTAACACAGGGAAAATCCTTCAGTTTTATTCTTACACTTTCAGCTAATATTATATGTAACAGCTGCTTACAAATAAATTTTCTTTGTAATAATTTAGCAGTAGGCCTAATTAAACTGCTGTCCTTGGTGTCAAATTTTGCTAGCCTGTACACTTCTTCATAAGCCACGGTTCGTCAGGATACAATTTTTTTTTGTTTGCATTTTCTTCCATAAGTTAGGATATGCTGTTCTGATACGTTAGGATTTAACTATTTCTTAGGCACACAATTTATTTTATTTAAATTGTAATAAAACTGGCTGCAATTTTAAAAATGTTTCTGATAAGCACGGAAGTACGTTGAACCTTACATAAACATAAGTTGCAAGATAAAATATACTCCTAGCAGCGTCTAGTGACCGCTCTAGTAAAGTTCCATGGGTCTGCCTTGTCGACAAGTAACTGTGTCTAACCTGCCTTACCCATATTCATAAATTTCCACACCTGAAATCTAAACGAATTTATTTGTAGTTTGGTGTATTTCCTTTTATTTCTAAAATCACTCAGCTTCCCTATATTGAAGCTTGCAAACCAGTAACACCTCTAAAATATTTCCTTTTTTTTACAGATACTTAGTCATTTCGCAATACGTTTCCAATTTCTTAATTTTAGGATGTGTAGCTTTGAATGTTAACATGACTGCATGTAGGACTATAATCCATAGCAACTGAAGTTACAGGTACACACATAGAAGTAACTCTCTGATGTCTACTGCTCAACGAAATCACTAATAGAGCAAGAACACCCGCTTAGTATGCCCCATCGAAATGTCGCCCAACCTCCTGCGACTGTGGGTTCAACCAGCTGATGTCCGTTACATTCAAAATGAGTTATATATCAGCCTGAAAAGAAGTCTAAAACGCATAAGTTTCTGGTTCTTTAGCCTACCAGAAAAGTTCATATAAAATTCTGCTACCATACCACTGGTTTTCCACATAATTATAGGCAAAATTAAGTCACTTGTTATTGTCGAGGCTTCACGACCACACTCAGTTAGACACACTATACTCCGTAAGATTCCTTTGGAGGAGTGATCAGCCCGACACAGAGAACTCTACCTAAAAACACATAACACTCACAACAAACAAACATCCATGCCTCCGGCGGGATAAGAAAGAGCAATCCCAGCAAGCGAGCGGCTGCAGCCCCACGCTTTAGACGGAGCGGCCACTGGGATCATCGCAGATCCTCAATATTTGCAAAAATATATTATTTTTGTATGAACTCCTGTAAAAGTGGCCAGAGACCCATAGATTATAAAGACGACAGTTCGGCTTTTTAGTAGCGTAACTTTCATGTAAGTAGCCTAGGAGGCGCCACGTGACATCGATTAATCTGAACTCATAAGCTGACTGGAAGATTGAATGTAGGCTTGCATTATTTATTCGCAGAGTGTAAGTAGATAATGGCGATTTAGGTGGCGTAGCGTATCCCCCGTCCTAACAGCAGACATGTGACAGATATTGATGGCCTGGACACGACGACTTTCATGGTAGGGGCCTTTCAAGAAGATGGACGAGGAAACTAGTTTCAAAGGAGAGGTTAGACGCTTATGACGACTGTCGATAAACAGGAAGAGTGAAAGAAAAGATATCGAAACTGTGTGTAACACAAGGTGAATTGTGTTAAAAAATCAAGGAGACAATGGACATAAGTTCTTTAGTAAGCAGAGATGGAATAATATATCGTAAATTTCTCTAAACATTTGTAGGAATAACTGGTTCATTTATACCAGCTCCTTTGGACATTGTTCATTAACAAGTGTACACCTGAACTGAAAGTGCTTTGCAGATGTCACTACTGTTGTCTTCACGTATTTCGTCGTTACATGGATAAATAATGTATTAATTTATAATTCGATATCTTGAGATCAGAGACGGGGTCTAACTGACTCCAGGCCGACGTGCTGATTTATTGACCACCGGGTCGCCTAGTATGTCGGACATTCCTATTCTACTCCTGCACTGAACACCAAGTGAGACATTTTTCAGCCCACAAATTTACCCCTCTTTTTCGTCGAGGGATTTTTTGAAAGAACTCCTTTACTTGTACAGAAACTGGGGTTCTGGAGGCCGCAAATTTTCATGCCATATTGAGACTGGTTTACTGTAAGACGCTAGTAATATAAATATCCGCCCCATTAAAGATATTAACATTTTTCACATTTCAGATAATTGTCACCGGTGGAAATACTACATGACATTTGAGGTCTTCACAGCTGTAGTATGCACAGATGTGGCAGCATACACTTTCGAAACGTCGGTAACCACCTACTAGACTACATAGTGCTACACCGCAATAGATAAGAACCCGTAATTGGAAATTTTACATTTCCGAAAATTCCTGCAGCACGTAAGGTCCTTATACGGGCTTTCACATTACCGCGGGGCACCCACTAAAATCACTTCGTCCTTCCGTCTGTCCGTCCCTCTCTCTGTCTAAGCGCATGAAAAAATCCGGCCGCACTAAATGAATATTTGTATGATATTATAATTCGGAGTTTTACTGAAATATGTCAACAACATCTGTATTTGTTTAGAACACGACACATATAGCGGATCCTTTGCATGAAGTCTATTTTGCACATACGCGTGTCCTTGTCGAGATTAACTCGTTAAATATTCAAGTGATTAAATATATTACAAATAATAAGAACTGATATACACATTTTATGTAAATACAAATTTTCCACGTGTGTTACTCTTTTATAGGTAAATAAAATTAAAATAAACCACCCATTTCTTTCTGGTATATTTATATCTCCGAACACTAATACTAACTACTTCGTTTTTAACGCCAACAAACCCCGGCGAAAGTACAAACATGTTTACGCCATGCGTACTTCCCTAAGTCGGAAGATAATTGTCTTATGGGATGTGACACCGTGTGTTCTGGTAGATATGTATGTACTGTTCACAGAAACCTGTTGACTCCATCACCTACCGCAGTGCATCACAAAGTTTCTGCGGCCGCGAAACCGTTAGGGGCTACTCGCGATAATACGAAGAGTCATAAAACACACAAAGCAGAATTGTGCTTGAAGTTTAAGGATCTTATCAGGGCACGGTAAAACCTATTACAAAATAAATTTTCCTAGTAGTAATAACAAAGGAACTAAAATTCAAAAAAGCACGAAGGAAGTGAAACTTATAAACCTCATAACAGAATTTGAGGCAATGCGCTACAAACCGGAATGTCGCGGGTTCAATTCCCGATGGTGTCACTGGAATTTTTCATTGACATAATCCTTCCGGCCGCACTATGGCCCTGGGGCCGACTCACCCTCTAACAGAAATGAGTACCAGGGATATCTCCTGGGGGTATAGGCGGCAGGTGCGTGGGGCTGACAACTTTACCACCTTCATGTGTCAATTGTCTTGAAATCTGGGAGCCTCAAAGTTCTGGAACCCTGAGGGCCTGTCCAGGCCTGTATAGGGATAGCTTTACCTTTTACCATTAACAGAAGAGGAAAGTCCTAGTAGTTATAACACAAAATTAAAATCTTAGAAAGTCTGGGGAGAGAAGTTTAATTTCTACTGAGGGTATGCAAATCGCAGAACTCTTAGTTACAACTCGCGGACAAACATCTTTCCCCAGACAGTCGACTGATGAACACTGACTCAACATGAAGAAGGAGGCAGCGTGTTCCTGCAAAACGTAGTTACTTGTCCACCACAATACAAGTGTTCACATTCGAAAGATGATTATTTTACCAGTCACCACAGTGGGAAATTCAAATTACAATTCCTAATTTGTTTTTTCCCTTCAGAGTAAGGGCCAATAAAAAATGTATTTATAAACTACATTTATAAAAAATATCCTGTTATAATTTTCGAAAAACGCCTACTCATTGTCAAAAACTGCACGAATTGGGTAAAAGATAAAAAATCACAGGCTTGAGTAAGAATATATAAAAGAAAGAAAATTGAAATTGAGGACTTCATAAGGGTGAGTTAGGCGTTGTAGAGTGCAGGCTGACGTACACGTGCCGTGAAGGTTACAAAGAAAGTGGCAACATATGACGCAGGAAGAAGAATAAGACACACAGAGGAAATAACGGAAACGATGAAAGAAAGAAATGGAGAAGAAAAGAATAGATATTCGGAGAGGAGGAAAATTATTTCGCTGCACAAAGGCAACCACACAGCTTCGGAACAAAAAGAAGTCAAAGGATAATTTCTTCACCGTGTCGTATTTACGCCTTCTGCCACTGTAAACAGGCGTGTTGGCTTTTCTAGTTAACGCCATTTTTTCAAACGTTTTGAGCCGCGACCCAACTTAATCCAGTACTTTTGTCTTGTGACCTCAGCGGTCAGAAAGAAAACAGTTTTAAAATAAAAAAAACAGGGGTTCGTGTAACTAATGCGATCTTTTAATTCTGTAGTGAAATGAAGACCAACATAAATCCACTTGACTAGTTACGTACGAGGCTGCGTTAGTACTATGACTCTTCTTATGGCTCATATATGTAGATTTAGACTTTATGGTCTTGTAAAATTAAATTGTTCCGCTTCTGGGATGTATTCTTCAAATTGAGAAACTTTTGCCAATATTATGATCAATTCGGCGAAGAAACGCTACGTTCTTATCTGCTTCGATAATTTTTCTTTGAGATGACAGCAACCATAATAATCAGTGGTGTGTCGTTTCTTAAAACATGACGGTCAAGTCGACATTGCTAAAATGTCACTACAAGTGACAGGATTTACAAAAAATACTGATTTAAATGGACTATAGCGGATCTCTCTGTCGCGGTCGGCATGCGCCGGAACTCGGAGCAGTCCTTGCGTGTATCATCGCTGGGTTCCCTCCTCAAATCCAGCGTTCCATAGTTCAGGGCTGTTTGGTATCTAATTCGGAATGTACAGGTATTCCTCTTTCACGTACAGTTGGTTTCTTTCGATTTAATTTCGAGTTTCTACTTAAACCTATAACATAAATGAATTTATTTTCTTTAGTTCTATACCGGTAGGTGCAGCCGTTTTAATTTCGCCTTACGCCAGCTCAACTTTTTCCACTAACAGTTTTCTACTTCCCACCACGGGATACTGGAACTCACTGACTGCTTCTCTTGTTATCACTCACACACCTCTTACTCCTGCGGTTTACACAAAGACCCTTTCTTGACAATACTTGTGAAATCCGTCCCAAACCGACTAATCACGCCTGGCCGTCGAAAATCACGTCCGTAATTAGCCTTACAACTCCAACTGCCCACCTGCAGTGGATGGGCCCTCTGTACGGACGGCCAGGAGACAAATTAAACACTATTAAGTAACATTCAAGGCCGATCCCAGTGGCCGCGCCGTCTAAAGTGTAGAACTGCGGCCGGGCGCTTTCTGGGATCGTGGGCTCGAATCCCACCTGGGGCATGAATATTTGTCTTTTGTGATTATTTGTGTGTCGTCAAGTAGGGATCTCTGCGAAGGAACGATTCGTCGTCTAGAGGAGTCCTACCGACTGCGGTGTGTGTCTGAGGGCGATCAAGTGAAAATAAACAACCTCGACACTTACTGTGAGTAGGTAGAAGTGGTAAGGACTACAAAACAAACAAAAACAAGTACTATTCAGGACAAAGGACGCCCACGGATTCGGCCTATTACAACATTTATCAAAATAGTGTGAGCCAATTACCAGCAGATTCATGAAACTGCATTGCAACGCACTCAGAATAGCTTCGTGGCCTAAGTGTTGTGCGCGTATATAGGTTGATAAACACTGGGTAAAGGCCAGTTTCAGGTACATGGCTATATTGTAGAATGAGATGTGTGAAAAATGAATGTCAAGTTAAGTAACACAGAGCAGTCTTGGAGGAGTATTTAGGTAACTGTGCAATTAAGTTATTGAAGGTATTTAGAATTGTAATGAGAATCCCGCTAACTGTAGTGCAAAACGTGGTACATCCTCAGTACAAGTCACTCGACTGCTCTTCTCCCACATCTTATCACGACAATAGTGAGTACCATGTCGTTCACTGGCGCGCCACTCGCTTAAGCTTCTAAAGACAGAACGTATTTGTTTTATACAAGGACTCAGTGCGTACCGCGCAGTAAACTCTCACAACTTCAGTTATAAAAAACAATCTGTTAATGTCGCATAAGGCAAAAATTGCTGTTTGTTCTGAGATCCGTACAAAACACATAAATGCAATGTGAGCACATGCAGAATTTTTGAATGTTAAACCGGGTAGCACTTAAAGTTACCGCTAGATTTTAAAAGGTTAATTCTGGGTAACACAAAACCTGCATTCGGTGCTGATGTCCCTGGAAAAGCCTTTTAACCTGTACAATTCTTCAAATGCTTCAATAAATTGATGAAACTAAAAAGGAAGTGTAAATTTACATGATAAAATTTGGTATTACAAAGCATTTATTAATCACCTTCAACCAATGTTCCGTCTAAGCTGCGCGGTTTCACGGCCGGGCAGTAAATAAAATATTCCCGTGCACACTGAATTTTTGCCGCACATCTGGAATTTTTCAATTTTCATTGAAAATATTCTTATCACGCATATTACAAAAAAAAAAACTTTTAAAGTGCCGCGCAGTCGTCAGGTCGCGTAAAAATTTTCTGCTCAGAGCAGTAGCAGCTACGCGCAGCTGTAGAGGAAATTGGAGGGTACGTTGCCTTCAGCGCTTCTATTTATTACACTCTATCAGACGAGTTGCACACCGCGTAATAAACGTGTCGTATCATCTGGGGACAACAAGAAATAAGCGCTTGCAAAAGTCTTCGCGGAAGGAAATAACAAAGAGCATCCTCTCAGTGCCGACACTCTTTTGCTATTGCTCGTTAATCGCATACACTTCAATTTCTTTTAACATTTTATACCGACATGTACAATGTAACCCCCAAAGCTTGGTCTCTTAATCTAACCATACAGAAATGAACTTGCAAACCCAGAGTTAACTTAATGTACTCTAATGTCATGCAGATGAACGTGTAGCCCTGCAACTCATCCGATAAAAAATAGGTAGTTGGTTTGATGATGATTTATTTACCTCGCAATATATATGGCCCTGAAATCGATTCAACCTCTAACAGAAATGAGTACCAAGAATATTTCCTGGGAGTTAAAGGCGGCCGGTGTTTAGGGCTGACAACCTTACCACTTTCATGTGACGGCTGTCTAAAAATCTGGGAGCCTCAACCTCCTGGAACCCTCAGGGCCTGTCCAGGTCTGTAATAGGATTGCTTCACCTTTACCCTTGTAATACAAATACTACACAAGCTAATGTCCAAGGTAACAATTAAAATTTGATAGTCAGCTGCTGATTTGACCTATGTTATCACTAAATTTTCGCATTGTCGCCATGTTTGGCATTTTCTGCTATAAAAACCTTACAGAATTCCTACAAATTCTTCAGTAAATGTGACAGGACTCAAAGAAAGTAATTTCACAACGAGATAATGTTATGGTCAATCACTGGCGTGATCCATCTAATCTTTAACTTTGTGCACGGTTGCCACTTTTCTTATTATTAGACTCTGATGCATATAAGAATAGTAGCCCTGTAAAATTTCATATAAATGGTGTGTATACAAACAGCCTACACAGTAAACGAAACACGCCATTCGATGTCACTGAACAAACGTCGGTGTCTCCTAACGTAGTATTTGATTACATCAGCCGTCTGTTACTCTGTATTGTCATATAACAACTGTAGGGCGCTGTTTCATTGGAAAGTTCTATGCGACATTGAAGACACATCATGCAGAGCAGAAGTACAGAAATTCTTTTTCTATTCAACGTCGATCTCCATACAAAGTTCTGTACTTCGTGTCGCTACAACAGTTCATTTGAGGCTGACACAAAACTGAAAGTTTCACAGCCTGCATGTTTCTTGTGACCGTCTTTCTGCTGTATTCAGTTACCGAAAAAAATGCTGGTTAATTTTCTGAAAGCCTAATGTCGCATGAACCTTCAAGAACGGTTCCCTGTACGCTTATAATGCTGATAATTAACTCTCATCTAAAAAATTTGCTTACACGCTATGTTGTAATTGCTAACGTTAGGAATTATACCTGTGCTGTATGTTTATGGTTTATTTAATGGCGCTCTCTGTAGCTCAGACTATTTATCGTTGAACGGTGAGATGATTAATAAACATGTAATTGTTAGTGATAGGGATCGACATAATGTACGTTATTATCGAGGCATTCTTCACGGTGGCTGACAAAAATTAAGAGAACCTTATTAGTAGCAGTTTGAGGCAGGGATTTTCAAAATACTGTTAATGTATACTGCTTCCTAAAATGACGTGTCTTTTGGTAAAGAAATACAAAACAATAATGTGGTGGTGTGATGACTGGTATGATGCTCCAGCTGCATGGAAATAGGTCACACTTGCACGTTTGAACGTTGTTAGGGGGAACAGACATGCAGATGGACACAAGGACACCGTAAATGTATAGATCTCTTTCCTTGTAAGACAGTGTGCTAAAGGCAACCTACATTCGTGAGCAGGTTCCTTGCCTTAGCTGTGGAAACGAAATCTAATTCAGAGTTCCAAAAACATGGAAGATCAAAATTATTCTATTATAAATTTTATAAGTTTTGCATTGTGAAATCATCTTTATGGAAATTTGTTCCCAGAGACCTTGAAAATCATCCCAAATATTAACTTACATAATTCTGTAATACACACTCTTCTTTAGCCTAGGTATATATCTCAAGAATTCTGTACATATATGAAGACAAATTCACCATTCTTCTGGAAAACAGGAGACCCAGTACCATAGCACAGTAAATGAAGCACACGCTAGTTCACTCAGTTGCACGCAGTACCTGCGTAGCAAATCACATCCACGTCCAAGTTGTGTAAATTCTTTCTTTCTACCTAAGTTCAAAATCAGAATGTTGTAGATTCCTCTTACTTCTTGGTTCCCAGTACAATGTTGTCCAAAGATTGACTCTGGTATGTGAAACAATGTTGCTGTGAAATGGAAAATTGTGCAGGAAATCTGCAATATATCATCAATCAATGCCCTTTCTCCTACTGCTTCAATCAGCCGACGCCTGGGACCTATAGTTTTTCCTGACAGCATCTTTAAATAAAAGACACATAATTAATTATCCTAGGCAATCCTTTCACAGCAGACAAAATCTAAAGTATGTAAACCCTACCGAAGTACACACAGGTCTCTGTCTAAACTGCCTTATATTATATGATACTAATATTTTGGAAATCGAAATATCGAAATTACACTACAATATTTTGTACGGGTTTTCATGTCTGATCCCATCAAAATCAGTTCGGCTGTTATTCAAATGTAACATAAGGGCCGACACTTGCTAATCAACTAAAAACTGGGAATCATGCTGCGACGAGCGTTTTTCATTTAACCAGTGCTTAATTATGTCGCGAGCTGCCCCACCCTTCATATCCCCCTCGATATAATTACAGTAAAAGTTCAAGGTGAAGTGTGCAAAATACGGAACTTCGCGTCACGTAATTATCTTCATTCCTGCAACCTTGCTAGCTTTCTCTTCTCTCCTAGACACGTTGCTTTAAAATATCTTAATGTGTTATTCGTACAGAAAAATATACATGAACTTCGAAAGGCTGGTCTTAACTGTGACCGCCACCATACCATACATTCGAAATTATTTATTAATTTGGGTTAAATCTAGTATGAGTAATTTACAATAACGTTGAACGTAACTTGATAAGTGCCTCCAGTACAAGCAATATTTTCATAGAGAGTCGGGCCCGGTTATAACGAGATCGGTTTATACGACACCTCGCTTATAGAGTCAGATATTCTGTGGTGCCAATTAATTCCCCACTGCGAGCGTAACATTAATCTGTTCGGTTATAAAGACACTCGTTTATAACGACACAAACTATTCAGTCCCTTTCGTGACATTATAACCGTTATAGACTCTAGTTGCATTAGAATATTAGCGGCTTTCTCGAATAAAGAGACGCTAATATACACTAACCGAAATAAACACTTCATTACGCGCTTTTCAGTTCTGTTAAATGGTCTTCAATATACGCAAAGCAAGAATAACACTTCACTTTGTTAAAGAAGTAATCCACGCAACTTTAATATTGTTTCAACTCAATTAGCCACGTACTAAGACCACTGACGCTCACACAGGAACAGCTTGATTGCTTTGGACGAAGTACCTCATTAAAGAGTATACAGAGAGCCTCTTTGTTGCAGGAATTTCGGGATCTCCTTCCATAGAAACCGGCTAACTCTCTTTGATATAGGAAAGCTTGTTATAGTTTTAATATGGAAAGGAGTTGGTGTGGTCTTTACATCAGCAGAATGTTCTGATATACGACTTTTTGCAAGAAAGAAAAGATCAGACTTAAACGACGAAAATTTAGTGTTTGAAGCTGAAACGATATCATTCCTTCCTAACGGTAGAATGTGAAAGCAAACAGAGCTGAAGCAGCAGTTTTGGGCGATAGAAGTGACATCCCCTGTGGTTGCTTTTAATGGTGTTTTTATTTTCCTCAAACATAATACTGAATTTTTATTGTAAATAAACTTCGCATCATTGATAGCAATTCTCTTTGGTATTTTGGAGATTCTCTCTTCGAATGCGGCTTCTTAATACTGGGTTCATTCTCTGTCGTGATTTCAGTGAAAGGTTAAGTAATATATTAACAGAGACCACACCGTTTTATATGCATATATTTTGGAATTTACAGTTTTCAGACCTCCCATTTTTCGAAGCTATATTTTTCTTTATTCTAGGCGCATGACGGATCGTTGTCACATACCTAAACTAACAAGCTGACACATCTTTATGGACACAGATCCTACTGTGATAAAGCTACCAATAAATGACATTCCTTTCGCTAAATGAATCTCCTATTAATATATTCAATGCACTATACCCACTAAATGCACATCATTATTTACATATGATTTTTAAACTCTTAACTCCGCCATGTTTCGGCACGAGCGTACCATCTTCAGGAAGCGCAATATGACAGATTTTTAACCAACTGCTAGTGATATGCCATTATTTACAAGGTTCGGTTCACATGTGACTAACAATCTGCATTTAGTTGTGTATTGATTTGGTATAACGAATTGAATATAGTGATTTAAAAAATGCACGGTTTGGACAACCAAATATAATCTCCCTTTAGCAGCTGAATTAACGTGTTTGGTGTCAAATGTTAACGGAGAGGATCGATACGTATGCTTTAACATTTTGAGCAAAGTTCAACCTTTCAGCTCAAGGTTTACCAACATATAGCGCCATATTTCTCAGGTAAATCCCAAAAAGAATAAACATGTTCGCGAACTTTGAGGTTAAATTCATATTTAATATTCCTCCTTGTTCTCTGCTACTTCCCTTCAATATTTATATTTAGGACCCTTACTGATAAAGCTGCGTGCCTGGGGGGACAGGAAGTTGGAAATTCATTAACCTACTGAGCAGGAAAATTTTGTTCTTTTATTTCCAGTGATGAATATGACGTTGCATCTGAGTCATAAGTCTCGTGTTGTTGATCTATTAAATTAGATTAGATTAGATTAGATTAGATTAATTTAATGTGTTCCATGTCCGTGCACTATATTATGCACAAACACTAATCACAAACAAACGAACAAAGAGAGCTTTATCATCAATCGTAACACACTGCTACATGTTTCGACTCTACTGGGTCATCTTCAAATATAAAGTGCAACCTTAGTGTAACGATAACAAAAAAGTTCTCCCTGAAGATGACCCAGCAGGGTCGAAGCATGTAGGAGTGTGTTACGATTGATGATGAAACTCTCTTTGTGCATTTGTTGGTGATCAGTGTTTTTGTAGATTAACTTAGATTAGGAATTAGACCAGAATACATTACGTTAGAGTAATTAGATTATTTAGATTTTATTACGTTAGATTTGATTAGAGAATTATAGTGTCTGGTAAAGATTACATTAATTTCGATCTTGTCTCCTGGTAACAAGTTACCAGAAACAAGCTCTGCGTCTGCAGAGATCTGTTGTGGACGCAATAAAACTCCCGACTTAGAGGTCATTTGTTTTCCAGTTAGGTTGACAGGAAATGAAAACACATTTGAATCTTCTGTGAAGGATTGGAAGCTTACGTGTAAGGATGTAACATGAAGAAAATTACGCAGCTGCACACTCAACTGTCCGAACGCCAAACATTCTCCCGGTAGAGATAACCGTCACTATGACAGTTAGGCACTGCAGTGCACTGGCTAACTAATTCCAGCGAGCAGAGAACCATCCAAGCAGCACCACATTGAAGGCATACAAAATTCATATAAAAACAAATTCAATCGCCGATTATAATACAAAATCTGCAATGTAGTGCTTACAATACGTAATATCTCAACACAAGAAGAGAAAAAAAAGGATTTAAGTACACAGTAATCACTACAGCTTTAAAAGAGTGTACATAACATCGGCAAATACCGCAGCAGCGGTCAAATATACGAACACATATGAAATTATTAAATATCGTAACTGGAAGTGAGGTCTTGACAAAATTTAAATCCGCATCCAACAGCAGAACAAAAAAACTGTACAGAAATGTCAAAAAAATTCTTACTGAAGGACGGTAAACGAATAACTTAAGTAGTTACGAATGAACATATAGTTAGGCTAAAATACGTGTAGCAGTAATGAAATGAAGTAATCAGTAATTAAAACAAGAAAATTACTTATAACGAAGAAATAACATAAATAATAAAGTTTATACAATTTTAAATATTTAAAGTAAACTATTCCTTGTATTGTAATAATAATAATAATAATAAGAAGAAGAAGAAGAAGAAGAAGAAGAATGTTGCCAAATTTTGCATAAATAGAATGCTACTGACACTGAGCACATTTTCATGAAAGCTGAAATGCGTGTCTAGCAGATGTACAAAAGAGCAATAAATGGCTTAAGTTTCTATAGTTGAGTTCATTATATGGCAAATGAAACCACACGAAGCCGTGAATTACAAAAATCGTTGAGAAGACTTGTTCTTGAAAAGCCAGTTTTCTCTAATCCCATCAAAAACATTTACCGCCTTCCGTACAGTCAAAAGTTCAGTGAGGTTTACATATAATTCCTTTCTTGGACCACATAATAAGTAATGTGCCTTTCTTTTCCTGTTCCTGAGCACCGCAGCTGTCATGTGATATACCAGCGGATGCAGGCTTTCTATGCGATAAGCTGCCGAGCTCGATGATAGACAAAAAAACACCCTGTGTTTTCACACATCCTGTTACTTCAAGGTGTATTATAATGACGTCCTTGTACTTATGCCTACATATTCCAAATGCAACACTTTCATAGCCTCCCAATTAAATTCAATACACATTTCTCACCCCTCGTGCTGGCTGTCTGTCCGTTCACGTCGCCCTATGTTATTTGGAAACACTGACTATATTAGATGCAGTATACAAGTTAGCAAGTTGCTAGTTACATACTTCCTTCTTGTTGAAGAACGTATCTTGTTCCGAACCTTTACGCGAAATACAAATGCCTGTTCCGAGCAGCAGTTCTGTCCGCTACGTCCAGCACTCAAAATGCATAACCGCTCTCTGCAAGCTGTTCGGCATACAGTTTGCAGTACCTGTTAATCGCTTTCGTTCTTAGTGAGGGCGCCCTAAAGCGTGATGAATTTCGGAAAAGTTTAAACGTTGAAGTGTGTTGTTTAACGCCACCCTCCCTCCCTGAGTCTGAACAGTTACGGCGTCGGTGGTAGACCAATAAATAAGCATGGAGCACAGGTTAAATGATACTGAGAGGGGAACATCGAACAAAACTTGTCCCAGTGTCGAAACGTCCACCACAAATCCCAGATGGGATATAATGGGTTTGAAAACGGTCCTCCTCAAAGAGGCCGGCAGCTAGCAGCCTGAAACATAGCACGGCCTCGGAGCAATTTAAAATATGTAGGTGTGTCCATCATTATCATCATTATTGTGGCCACCATAATTATCTTCCAAAAAATGCCATCTTTTTCGATTAAGCCCTTGGACTACGATCCATATTTGTAGTACTTTGTGGCACTTTCTAATGCTTCGTGTTATCCATCTTTCTCTAGGACTAAAGCAGCCTGCATATGAAGCTGACAAACTCATCTCCATCTTGTGCCAAGCGAGTAGAATTGTAACTCCACACCACTTATACGCCTTCACGACCTACACTTGGGACTAGAGTACGTCATGAGCGCATTTTTTCATAATTTTTAATTCGCATTGGAAAGTGCTGTTTAACACAAAGGATGCAGTAACCGTGACGGTTTATGGAAAATAATTATTGTCGCTGCTTTATAATTTGTACATAAGTCCTCTTTAAAATACCGAGACAAATGTAAGACAAATTCTCGTTAATTCTGTAGGAAAAAGACAAGTTGTGTTCCTATACTGTTTTTGTAAAATGTAATTTTATTATACAGTGAATTTAGCACACTGAAAATGCAGAAAATTTGTAATTTCAAACATATAGGTGAGTGCAAGTCTAAAGATTTAATTCATACAAATGCCTGTTCGATCAAAGCAGGCTTTGGATTAGTTTTTGTTTTGTTGTTAGCTATCCACTAATAAAATATTCCCTTACCATTTGACCCACTTTTAAAATCGATAGTTCACACATATTTCCTCTTACAGAAAATCATCAACGTGATCCTTTCTAGGAAACAAAACAAAGAACAAACTACTGGAATATGAAATTCGTAATAAGGACTCTTTTTCTCATAATAAAAAAGCGAATAATATCCTTACGTCCCGAAGACAGAAGCACCATATTTCTCCAAAACACTAGTAACCACTTATAACTCTCGTGTGAAAATCCAATTGACAATGATCGAAGTATTTTAAGACAGTGCATTGAAATAAGCCACGACCACCTCCTTCCACGTCGTAACACAACATTATCCATTGCCACGTAACCAACAAATTTGAATAAACGTATTTAAATGAAATAAGATTCACTTTGTCCCAGTGACATACCATTCGAACTGTACATAAGACACTTCTTTCGTGAAAGTCAAGCACTGCTCATATAATCCAAATTGGAGTAATTATTTTCAAACCTTCTCTTAGCATACAAAGTACTTTCTGTCCATTGTCGCAATACCAGTGTGAATTATTGCGTCGACACAATCCTGCTGACACTTGCGTCATCATGCCTTACTTCCGCGTCTGTCTACGATGTTAGCATGAGGAAGGGGGGAAAAGTCATCAACGAGCACCATTTGTTAATGTGTCCATCCAGTATTCAGTTATGAACATGCATATATTTACATTGCTTAACCTGTTGCGGGTATGGAACGCAAGTCACACCACCACCTTGGAAGTTTCCGTAACGCTATGGGTCCTAGTGACAGCTAGTGACCAGCACTTATGACATAGTGTTCTGCAACAGGTCCATAGCCCTTTCCAAAGCGAGTTCTCCAAAAAAGTGCTATCTAGTCTTTCCTCTGTCGTGTTCCAGCACTACCTGCTTTCCTTACGCAGATCCAGTTGCTGCTTACGACTCCTTCTTCGCCTTCCCTTCTCTTCTACCTTTCCTTTAATAACTTGTTTTAGAAGGCAGTTTCTACGCAAGATGTGACCAATCCAACTAGCCTTCGTTCGTTTTGTTGTATGCAGAATATTCATTTCCTCCTTGACTCTGTGTAATACTTCTTTATTTTAATACAGTCGGTCCAACTGATCTTCTTCACCCTTCTCCAGTACCACAGCGACTCTGCAGCCTACAAAATTTTTTCGGCATGTTAAACTACCGAAATTTTTAAATTTTTATATATTTATTGATTCTTAATAAATGCGAAATATTTTCTTCCAAATACTATGACATTTCTTATGTAATAAAATGGCTGTGGCGAAGTGTGTGCGTGGTAAGAAACTTCGGCGCGATAATTTGCAGTTTGCGGCTCTAAAGCTGCGCGTGTATGAGCTGACATGCAGGAGGACTGTACACCCCTGTGGGAAGGTCCCAGAGCCTCCGTACTGTAAAACACTGCTTTATCTCCTTCCTTTCTTTAGGTTCTTGCTAAGTTTTGCACATCGATTCCCTATATCATCCACATTTTTCTTTTACTTTTACAAGGAATTACATCCTACCAGTATCTTTAAGTAAAACCCTATCCTTACAACTACTGATTCTTAGAAAAAGTCTGCTGTAGCCTCAAACTGCTGTGTTGTTTGGTAAACAGGAATACTGCACCCATCATTATGTGAAGCAGTCCAAGCAGAATGCCTGGCACTGAAGATGAAGGCACTACAGTCCATAGAGACGTCGGTAACTCTGTACCCAACGACATAGTGTTATATCCCAGAAGACTTGAATGTCCAACAACACCCTTTTGCGAGCCCCAAATTTCTCGCTCTTTGTAGGACTTGAGAAACGTTTTCTTTCAGGGGAGTGCAAAGGCTTAAACATTGATATTCCAGGGCGAAATACTTTCTGAAGCATAAATTTACGTAAGTTGTATTTATAAAACTTTTTACTACCTCACAGGAAGTACTGCGTCCCCACTTCAAAGAGTACTCATTGCAAGTAGGACTTGTGGTAGTTAGTTATTTTCTTACTAACTGTGAATTTATTGGAAAGAAAATGCGAAATTAAAAAGTCTGTGATGAACAGTATTATAAAATCTACTTTTTCCAGGTAATTTAATGTATCATACATGGTGTAGAGTTCCTATTTCCGTCACGTGGTCTACACTAGTGTTTCTATCTCAGTCTAACTTATACGTTTCTAATAGTCGGCAATATACGAGTATTTCAAAAAAAGTTTTTAAATTTTTAAATATTTTGCTGACGAATACAAATTTATATTATATTACAAACAAATAAACCAGTAGTGTAGATGGTATCGGAAAATGTCCTTTATCTGCAAAGAATAAATTTTCAATTAGCGATACATGAATGGTTTTCACTGCTTCTTTTTCTCACATTATTTCTGCAATGAAAGTTTTCCAACAAATTATGGCGGGCTACAAAACCACCAGCACATATTCCATCTTCTATCTCTTTCCCTCATTCAACCATCGTTTCTTGGTTGATGCCTAGGGGTTGACAGGAAGCCAATACCAGCCACTAAACTCTTAAAATGTACGGAATGTATGATAATGCTTTAAAAACCTGACAAATACCACTGCTGAGCATGGTCCGAAGGCTGCTCATACGTCAGTAGGTGTTAGGGTCAAGGAGGTGACTGGAATTAATAGCGACAGGCATCGATCGATTTCAGCTTTCCACGCAACAATGTACCGGCTTTAAGAAGGACAAAGTAAAGGTTAATGATCAGATGATAACTGAACTCGTCTGTGTGGTAAGCAGGAAGGCAAGTGGTTGAATTTTGTGTCTAGTACAAAAAGGACCATCCCACCTAATCCTTGTTTCTTGGAGGATAGGCCTCCTGTCTTCATTTTTTGTATAATATTAAAATGGCTTTCATATAATGTTACTGATCCATTCAGTTTTTACATTACTATATTCGCAGTTTTCTCACACAGAATTTTCCAGTACGTTTGAATACAAATCTATTGTTACAATTCATAATTCTTCTAATAAAAAATTATTTCTTACAATTTACTGATTTCTTTTATCTCAGCTGCGTTCTGTAACCTGCAGTTTTATCAGAGCCTAAAGTAGTGCGTAACTCCTTCCAATTCACCACAGACACAGCATAGCCGATTTATAACTCTCCGTGTGCAACATTTCAGTTGCCATAATGCTGATCACCAGTCCATAACACCCCATTCTTCCTGTTACATCATTTACATATTCACGTATATTGCAGAAATATCTAACACTCGAATGCAAGTTTTGTGACCATCATGCGTGATGCAATGAATATGCATACATGAATCACAAACTCGACACCGGCCTATAGAAATGAAAGACGGAGTTTCTTCCTGCTTAAAACTTAAATTTCATTCGATAGTTTAATAACGTTTTGGTAGTAGGTGGCTTTGCTTCAGAATAGTTTGTATTTAACAACCAAATACGGCAGGTTTTGTAGATGGGACGAGGGACACAGGGAATTTACTCAGAATTCTTGGGGGGAAAATCTCTTGCAAAATACACAATATGAAAAATGAGGAGTTACGAGGTTCAAAATAATATGAATTTTAAGCGATTAGAGTGGTTGAAATTCGTGGGATCATGTCTAATGCTGGCCTTTCGTGTTAGTCGTGTGTGGTAATCCGGTATCGTTAACCTAGTGTTGTTATCTATTTGTAATTATATCCAAGCAGCGAATAGATCTAGGAGATCCTCAATTTGAAGCTGGATTCAACTGTAAAGTTATGTGAACATTTTGGTAGTTAATGTGTTTTTAATGGAGAAAAAATTTTATTCAAGGGAGACTAAATGGATCGTTATATCGTGACGTCCATGAAGTGTAGGCAGAAGAACGCCCCAATTACACACCCACATGCTTGTCATTTCAATTTCTTAACGCAATGTAGGACAGCATCAGGGCCATTGCCTCTGATCTCTTGCACGTAGAGGGAATGTCTAGCCCCAGACAGGATATAACTGAGCCATATTTCATAAATATGACAGAAATCTAACAGAGATGGCATTAACATTTAAGAGCATGTGTGACACATTAAGAACAGATTTAAGGAACACAAATTTGAAAGTCGTATTGCTTATAGTTGATAAAGAAGTCTCGTAGACATGGATGGTTCTGAAAACTTGGCACTGAGTGATTCAGACACAATAATTTTTTAAGGAGTAGCTGTTAAATTTCTGATTTGGGTTTCTGAACGGATCATCAAACAACAAGAGGAAAGCAAGATCAGTCATAAAAAAGAACTAATAAAAAATAATAAAATAAGTAAATTTCACCCTATATCCTGCCAAGTAGGCACAGAAGAGGGGGTAGAGTTACAGCTCTAGTCTTTCTTTAACCACGGCACTAGGTCAGATGGGTGGTTAAGGCCACACACCGGTAGCTTTGCCCTGCAGTGACAGGGTACTCTTTGTATTGGAAGTGCAAAATTAGGTAAGGAAATGAAAATTGACAATTGCCATAGTTGTGGCGTATGTACAACTTCCTTCCAAAAACAATACTTTTAATATTTATAAATTAAAATTAATATGTTAAATTTACGGACGTTTCAATTTAAATATTTTAATGTGGATTGGGATCAATAAGGGAAAATATACTAAGTGTTAAGAGAAGAATAATGCATTTTAAGCTTGAGTGAAGTGATTATGACATGATGAAGATTCTTGAGAATTCTCGAAGTATGTAACTAATTAAGAATTAAATACTTTTTCCTATTACTTAAAATAGAATTTTTCGGACTAAAACAAACCTGTACTTCAGGAATATGAATTTGATTACTATAGAATATTTTGGATTCTTGAAGAGGAAGGAGCTCGCCTGCTGTATTACTGCCTACACCAGAGGGACTGCAAATCTTCAAAGACCAAGAAGACGTAGGAAATACTGCTTCTTAGAACACACCTTCTGTTGCCTACGCTGTAGAAAACGATAACATAATAAGTTGATTTTTTTGTTGTATTTGCTTCCTGTTGCCGCTGGTGGTGGTGGTGGTGGTGGTGGTGGTGGTGGTTGTGGTTGTGGTTGTGGTGGTGGTGGTTGTGGTGGTGGTGGTGGTGGTGGTGGTGGTGGTGGTGGTGGTTGGGGTGGTGGTGGTGG